>CM077264.1:13048813-13248813 GCA_039654775.1 Spinibarbus caldwelli | reverse complement strand
TTTTACATTGTAATCCTTTCATTTTTAATATCTGGCATGTCAGTGTGCTGCTGCGTGTCCCTGTGTGTGTAATAAGCAGAGTGTGTGCGCGTTGTGGACCCGCCTATAGGCGCATATTACTAACGCACTCTTTAAATAACCAAAAAATTATTGCGCCATTGACTTTAGACCAGGTTTTAGTTGGTCAATGGCACACTGTCGAGTCTACTTCAGTTGCCTCAAAATAGCAACGCGCCAACAATGCGCCTGAACACACCTTGTTTTCAGACCAGCACACAAATAGGCGCAAATGCATTTGCTATTTAAACAACGTGGAGCAGGACGTGAAAATGGTAATTGTGTCGGGCTGAAACTAGCAAAAAACACTTGTGTCACGCCTGGCGCCACATTGCGCCAGCTGTATGATAGGGCCCTTAACTTTTAGAAGGAATATCTCTCTGGGTTTGAGACTTTAATCTTTGCGACTTTAGGGACCTTTTATATGCACGAACAGCTTGTAACAATCCAAAGACAAAGCAAAACATGAAATCGCATCATATGACCCCTTTAACAATACAGTCACCAGCTGGTGTGTCAGTAAAGACGGGAGAAAAATCACAAAACGCTGCTGTTTTCTTACAGTGGTTTCATGTAATACATGTTTATTCAGTGATTTACCCTCAGTTAGCATGTTATTGCTGCTCAAAATGGAAAATGGTGGCTTATTTCTGTGTGTGGGTTTGATTTTCTTGGTTTTTCCAACCCACTGCACTCCTGCAGAGCTTTTAAACCGAGAGTTTCTCTATAGTAAATCTTCACATGGGATTATATAGGCCACATGCCAGCGTGCTGAACTTCATTCAGACATTCACACCCAAACACTTTTGTTCAGGCCTGGTTTGTTGAAATATGAAGTGCAACATCTGGTTGAGGCATATGTCAGGGTCGTTTCAGTGCAACTGAACTGTATATTTAAAAGCATCCAGTTTGCATTAGACTAAAAAATGGTTTCAAGAGAACCTTGTGGTGTATTTTCTATCTGATTATTTGTTTGAATGGGAAGGGGGGGATCATATTCATTCTGATCTGCTTGTTTGGCAGGCTTTTAACGCTATGACTCGTTGGGCGGGATTCAAAAGGAAGTGGACAGATGTGTGTTGTTCCTATTTGCCAGGAGAATGATTCATATGCATAATCATTGACAACAATCCCAATGATCCATGACTGAGCCGTCTGTTCTCCCCAAGCATTAAAAAAATAATTTCTCGCATTTGCATACAATACCTGCTGCAGCCAGAGATATTCAGACCGTAATCTGTCGCACAGAAGCAAATTTCGCAAGCATGAAATGAGAATCAAACCAGCTTTATATTGTCTGGGAGACATTTAAGACTAGGTCGCTTTCCAAAAAACACCACCGAGAGTGATCTACAATGAAAAAATCATTTTATCTGTGTTTTTGTTTTGTTTTTTAATTTTTTTATTTGTGACAAAAAAATCAAAACACCTAAGCAATAAAATTGGCTAAATTTACTATTTTATTTTTTTAATAATTTAAACCTCACAAAATGTTATAAATAATCTCTATGTATACAAACGATTCTTGTTCTATTCTTAAAACAAAAAAATATAACAATAATAACAAAATTAACACTGGGGAAAATATTTATTTCATTACATGTTTTGATGCTATAATAATAATAAAATAATAATAATAATTATTATTATTATATTTTTTCAGAGAATTTATCATGAAATATGTTTTTCCACCCAGCGTTATTATTAATAATAATAATAATAATAATAATACTAATAATAATAAATAGATTTAATTTTTGTAAGGACATTTACATATTTTTACTGGAAAAGGGGAAAAAATATTGAGGAAAATATTTTTGTTTCATATTTGCTATGATGCATCTGCATCATTTGTATAGGGGTCTCAATTTTATTTAACGCTCCCCTACCTTGACCGAATTAACCACCAATAAGCATGTCGCCAAAGGGACATTACTGACCAAGTCATTATTCTTCACCTGGAACCACAACAGAATGCAAATAAACCAAGCTGACATCTGACATGATCAAAAACAGTTTTCATTCTCCATCACTGATAAACAGAGCCTTTTAGCAAGAGCTAAGAATAGAAGAGCACAGATGCGTTGACCTTTTATTGAGCATGTACCCTCTTTCAAAGCGAAAAATAGCTCCCGTCAACATAATGTCAATGAGGGTCAGCAAAAGGGAAAATTTTCTTTTGCTTCAGTGCCTCCAGAGTGAGTTTGACTGACAAGGTGCAATCTTAGAAAACTGTCCATCAAACTATCTGCAAAAATTGACTGCAATATAGAAGTTACATTATAAAAAAACAATATCTTAATTGTGATGATGATGATGATTATTATTATTATTATATTACATTATTATAGCATTATAATAATTAAAATAGGTTTTACTTTAAAAAGCAAAATTGCAAATTAACCAAAAAAAAAAAATCTTACACATTTGTCTAACACCACTGGCAAAAAAGCAAGTAAGTTACTTTGGATAAAAACATTTTCTAAATTAATAATAAATCTGAATATACTCTCTGAAAACAAGTCTTAAAAATAAGATGCAAGATGCTTCTCAATTCATTTGATCAGTTTTAGGTATTTTCACTGTCAACAAGATAAAATACTGATTAAAAAAAATTTCAGAGATCTAAATATACTAAAACCCCAAGACTCACATTTAAGATCTTGTCACCAAAAAATACCACAAAAATGTAAAATATCTACAATGCAAAAATCAATCAATCAATAGATCAATCAATCCCGTTGGATTAATTTTTTTTTTGCAAAGATACTTAAACTTTACTAGAAAAATCGTCATTTATTGTTTAAATTCTTTTTTAAATTATTTACATTTTATAAAACATAAATAAAATATATGTATCAATAAAATGTATTAAAATGTATATAAAAAAACTAATTAATAATAATTTTTGGTTTTTAGGTATTTTCACTTTAATACAAGAAAAAAACATTTATTTATTTGCAGAGCATATACTGTAGCTTCTGTTGACTAAAAATGCAACCAAATGACAATGAAAATTTTTTTTAATATCATGCCTGAGCTACAGACCTCCAAAACCCTGCTGCAGAAAGATTGACAAACTTTGCGCTTTGTTTTCTTCCTTTTTTGGCAACATCTACAGGACATCAACATTTGTGCGAAGTTGCGTTTGGAGATTCGGGAGCACAAAGGAGCTCAGAAGATGAGAGTGTGGAATTAGGCAGTAGAGACAGCTGTATGAACAGATGTTGAGGGTCATTATCTCCACCAGTAACAAATCCTGTCACTTCCTGAGACATTTTCATTTCCTCTCTCCTCATTGAGACCCTTAGTGATGAAACAGAAAAACAAAATCTGTGCATGTAATGGAGAGTTTGATCTGCTCGACACTGTCGAGGTGCACCCTGCGTGGAGTGATTGCAACTTTGCTAGGCCAAATCACAGTGAGAGCAAGTGACCATGTATCTGCTGTGGTGAGCTCCATTCACAGCCTGGGCTTGCATTCTGGCTGCGGAGGCTAATTACAGGGCTGCTGGGTCTGATGGGGGTCGGCAGAGGTCTCGATGGGGCTCTGTACATGTGTAATAGTGAGAGGTTAGGACCCCGCCAGTTTGGAGCGAGAAGTAAGTTTGGCAGGTTATCATTAGCGAGGCGCAGAGAGCTCTACTTTAATTGTGTGTGATGACAGACACACACACAAACACACAGGTCTATCTGTAACCAGAGGCTGCAAACCTCCACATATTCGTCTGCCCTCAAAGAACAATCTGCATAAAGCATCTTTTCATCAAATGAAACAGCATTATTCATTGACACACGTCTGCTCGTCTGCTCAAACTCCAGACATCCTGTCTCCTGCTGCACTTTCAAAACTCTCGTCGGCAGTATGAATATCTCTTACCCTGATCCCCAGCTCTACGTTTTCGCCTCCATAAACTTCCATCCCTTCATCCAGCAGACCAATCTCCTCAAAATACTCCCGATCCACTACAAAGCAGCCGATCAGAGCGGGGCTCCTGTTTAGAGAGGAGATACACATGGCAAAAATGAGGTGAAATGATTTACAAGAATGTATTTTACTACATTAATAATATTGTATACAGGCTGAGACAGTTTCTTGAGTCATTTAACACAAAGGACACAAGTTATTAAGAAGGCAAGGAGACTGATTTGTATCTGTCAGGGCTCTAAATTACAACTGAAATAGTCGCAAATGCAACAAAAAGTACACATTTGTAAGAATAATTTACAGCACTTAAAATACAGCAGTGTCTCACCCCATGGCTTATATTTTTTTTACAGTAAATCTATAAGTTAATTGTGTATTTTGTAAATATTCCTTCTTATTTATTTTTATTTCTCTTCAATTTTATTAATTCCTTAATAGTTCATTCTGTTCCTGTTTTAAATATTTATAATTATGTATTCTTTCTATTACATTTTTGTGTTTTATTAATATACATATTCTACATTTTCCCTACATTAACGTTTCACATTCATCTGTTCATATTTTGTTCATGAGAAATGACATACAGGTGCATCTCAATAAATTAGAATGTCATGGAAAAGTTCATTTATTTCAGTAATTCAACTCAAATTGTGAAACTCGTGTATTAAATTCAATGCACACAGACTGAAGTAGTTTAAGTCTTTGGTTCTTTTAATTGTGATGATTTTGGCTCACATTTAACAAAAACCCACCAATTCACTACTGGTGAAAGAATCATTTTTTTCAAGTAAGCCAGTCAGTAAGATTCATGAACCAGTCTTGAACTGAGCTAGCGATTTGAATGAGACTCACTCAGTGAATCAGAGCCGTTCACAACTGACTCCCTCACTGAACCATGAGTCAGTGTACGATTATGCCTTAATCGAAATGAACCAGGAACCTTTACTGTGATGTATATTTTAAGTTTAGGACCTGCATATGTCCTATGTGTTATCCCACACAGTAATATTCCAACTTGTAATTAAAGATATCTATTCATGTTACTTAATAATGATCATTGAAAAAAGCATTCAGATATTTTACCAAAAAAAAAAAATTGGTTATTGCTTAGCATACGTAGTTCACTGTAAGGGAATTCTGTATTTGTCAAAAAAGGTCCTTTGTGTTTTTTGTAAAACCACTGAGCTGATGCTGGTCATATCTTGCGTGATTACCTGATTGGTGCAGTTTGATTCTTCTGCATCCACCAGGATTTGGGAGGGTTTAGATAGCGGCACCAAAGTTCCCAGTCGAACCCTTGAGCTGAGAGGGGGTACTCTTCGATCTCAAACGTGTCATATTTGATGTTGTCGAATGACGGCGAGATGACCCTGGTTCTGTCATCTTTGATTCTGTGAAGGATTGGTTCAGCCCTTGGATCAATAGAAAGAGAACATGCTTTAAGTTCACGGGCAGTAGTTTTTGGATGGATCTATCTAATTTGTCTCTTGAGAGCTCCGAAAACCCAGAGTACAATGTTTAATGCAGTCCCTCCCAAGCAAAAGGCGATTTCACACTTGATTATTAAAGCTGATTGTAGTTTTCACTTTGGCGGGCAATGACTTCTCAGAACCCATCGATCTAAAACTTAAAATGTCATTGTGGGAGATAACGCTACTTTAAAAGACCATCTCAAAGTTGTGAAGACAGGCATTAGCGCTGCATTTGATCTCGGAAAGTAGCCTCAGGCTAGCTAAAAGCTGTGCTATCCACTCTGTAAAAACATCGAACCCTAGAGAAACTTCCAGATGCATCCATAACGTAGCATGAATTGAGAGCAGGAATAAGCTGATGTGCATAACATAGACTTGGACTCCATCCAAGCCCTTTAGAGGTGTTTTTCGACATGTTGCACAGAGAATAATTAACAGGTATTTAAGTTGACAGCTGTGCCTAGCACAGTAATTGCAACAGACAGGCACTTCTGCTCATATTCCTGCCCTCACAACCACAAGGAAGAACACACATTTCCATCCACATGTACTGTGGGTCTCCTACATTATAACAGTTACACTGGCTTAACGTGATTTGTTAAGCAAGCAGGTATTTGAATTCATTTGTATTGGGGACAAAAGAGCAATGAAGGTAAAAGTTACAGCACTCCATTCAAACAATGAGCAAAAACAACATCACGCAGAAGACATATTTACACCAAATCTGAATTCTCAGCATGAAAAAGGCAGCACAGCTAGATTTTAAATGAAATGACGCATGTCTATGAGCTTCTCTGCAGTAATAGTTTTTTTATTTGGAGGCTAGATTGATTTTCTATTTGTTTGAATGTCTAAACGGAGAATGGCATTTTAAGAAAACTCTGCAAATTGTTGTGTTGCAAAACTATGAATATTTCGCATTCCCATGCTGTTTAGTCATATCAAATAGGCTGTAACAGGACATACAAATGAGATTTCTTCAGAACCTTGGGTCTCATTCATGAAACACGTGTTCTTTGTAAATTGTTCATAAAATCATTTTACCGCACTGAATACTGTCTTGTTCAATTCAATGCGGCAATTTGTATAAGAATGGCTTTACAAAGAATTTACACTAATTTTCTTTTGCAGAAATGTTTCAAGAACAAATGCCCTTGTTTCCAGTCTTCTATTCAATTGCTTCAACTTGAATAGCAGTATTCTAATTCATAATAAACATAAAAATACATTCTGTTATAAATAAGGTACAATATAGAGAATATAGAGGGTAATTGCAACATTTTATTTTTGTTCATAATTCACATTCTACTAGAAATCTACCTACCGTCATTTATCATGCATCATAAAAATATTTACATCAAGAAAGATTTAAATATAACAATAGTGGTTGGTCAATTTTTCCCCCTTTAAATCAGGGTTAAATCTGAACCATATTGATCAGCAGATATCAGTCTAATATTAAGGAAATAATGTTCATTTACATACTTTAAAAGTCAAATCTTTCAATTAATAATAATTATATTATGAAGCACCAAACAGGAAATAATTATATATAATCTGAATATATAAATGTAAATCAGAATATATAGAAGTAAATCTGAATATATATTTAGAAATCTGAATATATAAATGCAAATCAGAATATATAGTTATAAATCTGGCTGTATAAAATGTAAATCCGAATATATAGTTATAAGTCTGAATATATAGATACAAATTGTAATATAAAAATCATGAATATATAGAAGTAAATTTTAATATATAATTTCAAGTCTGAAAATGTAAATATGCACTTATAATTCTGAATATATACATATATTGCAATATATAGATACAAGCCTGAATATATAGATAAAAAAACAAATATATAAAAGCGAATCATGAATATACAGTGGGTACGGAAAATATTCAGACCCCCCTAAATTTTTCACTCTTTGTTATATTGCAGCCATTTGCTAAAATCATTTAAGTTCATTTTTTTTCCTCATTAATGTACACACAGCACCCCATATTGACAGAAAAACACAGAATTGTTGACATTTTTGCAAATTTATTAAAAAAGAAAAACTGAAATATCACATGGTCCTAAGTATTCAGACCCTTTGCTCAGTATTTAGTAGAAGCACCCTTTTGATCTAATACAGCCATGAGTCTTTTTGGGAAAGATGCAACAAGTTTTTCACACCTGGATTTGGGGATCCTCTGCCATTCCTCCTTGCAGATCCTCTCCAGTTCTGTCAGGTTGGATGGTAAACGTTGGTGGACAGCCATTTTTAGGTCTCTCCAGAGATGCTCAATTGGGTTTAAGTCAGGGCTCTGGCTGGCCCATTCAAGAACAGTCACGGAGTTGTTGTGAAGCCACTCCTTCGTTATTTTAGCTGTGTGCTTAGGGTCATTGTCTTGTTGGAAGGTAAACCTTCGGCCCAGTCTGAGGTCCTGAGCACTCTGGAGAAGGTTTTCGTCCAGGATATCCCTGTACTTGTCCGCATTCATCTTTCCCTCGATTGCAACCAGTCGTCCTGTCCCTGCAGCTGAAAAACACCCCCACAGCATGATGCTGCCACCACCATGCTTCACTGTTGGGACTGTATTGGACAGGTGATGAGCAGTGCCTGGTTTTCTTTGGGTTCTTCTTTACCTCTCTCACCAAGGCTCTTCTCCCCCGATAGCTCAGTTTGGCCGGACGGCCAGCTCTAGGAAGGGTTCTGGTCGTCCCAAACGTCTTCCATTTAAGGATTATGGAGGCCACTGTGCTCTTAGGAACCTTAAGTGCAGCAGAAATTTTTTTGTAACCTTGGCCAGATCTGTGCCTTGCCACAATTCTGTCTCTGAGCTCTTCAGGCAGTTCCTTTGACCTCATGATTCTCATTTGCTCTGACATGCACTGTGAGCTGTAAGGTCTTATATAGACAGGTGTGTGGCTTTCCTAATCAAGTCCAATCAGTATAATCAAACACAGCTGGACTCAAATGAAGGTGTAGAATCATCTCAAGGATGATCACAAGAAATGGACAGCACCTGAGTTAAATATATGAGTGTCACAGCAAAGGGTCTGAATACTTAGGACCATGTGATATTTCAGTTTTTCTTTTTTAATAAATCTGCAAAAATGTCAACAATTCTGTGTTTTTCTGTCAATATGGGGTGCTGTGTGTACATTAATGAGGAAAAAAAATGAACTTAAATGATTTTAGCAAATGGCTGCAATATAACAAAGAGTGAAAAATTTAAGGGGGTCTGAATACTTTCCGTACCCACTGTATGTATAGTTGCAATATAATCTGAATATACAATTAAAAGTCTGAATAGAATTGAATCAAAAAAAAATTAGTTGTTAGTTTGAATATATAAATGTAAATTGTGAATATGTAGTTATTATTCTGACGATATAATTGACCGTTCACAAAGACACTAACCTCCTTAGTTACTGTTGCTATCTCCGACAAACATTGCTGCTGTGAAAATTACATCATGGAGCAAAGAGGAAACTGACAACACACCAACAGACAACACAGAGGAGATTAACTTCTGGTATGAAATAAGGTCTCAGGACTCTCAGTTTTCAAATTTTGTCATTTTTAAAGAAATTCAAACAATAAATACCGTTTTGTGGCTCTTTAATGACAGATCACTGTATTGTCTCAGTTAAAGCGGCACATGAACCGATCGTCTTTTCATATTTACTTAAAAACACAAAATGAACATGAATGAACATCAGAACGTATTTTATTTCAACCACGGAACACACCATTTTTAAGTTTAAGTCCACTGAAGTTAATTCACTCTCCTGTCTGATTTGTGGTTGGGAAACAGCTGCGGCTCCTGGGCATGCACACATCAATACAGCATATTTTTTGTCACGCTGTGCAACAATAATTACTGTTTTTGCATAATTGTTTATGGTTGGGGGTAGGTGTAGACGGTTATAAAACAATCTAATAGGTAAAAATTTATTTATTTATTGTTAGTTTCTGGCCGTAGCTGTCGGACAAGATGGTGGATTCGACGTTATGATTGGTCAGATCGCCTGTCAGTCAAGCTCTTTGCGAACGGTCAATTGTAAATCAGAATGTATATTCATAAGTCTCGAGTAATTTTTAAATATTTTTAAAATACACTGTAAAAGACAAATTATAACATTTTGATGCAAATGGTTTATACATTTTAAGGTTTACAAAACTTTACAAAACATAAGTAAAAACCTTCTAGCCCTTTTATGTTCAGTACAGGCAGCAAAATGACTTAAAATTCAAGTGTCACTGACCATCCGACGCTGAACTCCACATGGGCATCAAACAGGGCCACGACGGGAGCGGTCGCAGCCCTCCAGCCGCTGACCCGAGAGCGAATCAAACCCTCCTGCTTGTCATGCCGAACCACTTTAATGAAGTCGGGGCGCTGCTGGTTGGTCTCGTCCACAAACCTCTGCAGGTTTTCTGACAGTTCAGCTTTGAGTGAAGCGAAGGAAACAGGCATCAGTTGAAAAAGAGTCTCTTCATGCAAAATAAAATTCATACCTCATACCTGCTGTTTACTAAACCACCCTGGTGGCTTATGAGAAAGTATCAGTACTCACCAGCAATGAAGCGGGGAGACCCTAGTGACACGTGTACCTGACTTTTATTACATTCTAATCAAAATTCGTTTATATAGACTCCCCCTTCGACCTCTCAGGGAATTACTAACATGAACTGAAACGCTGCGAACATCAGACACTAATATTTGCCAGCGGTCTGTGATATTTGGAGTCTCTACTGCTGTCTGCTGGTGATTACTCCCGTCCCATCTGTCTCCTGTGCTGTTTGTTTTTATTAGGGAGAAAGCCATCATCCTGTCTCACCATGGCAACCAGATGGTGTGATGTGGGGCCACTGTCAATCTGTGGGAGAATGAAACGTCCAAACCTCTGCACCTCACGTTAACCGCCCTGCCCCCTTACTATATCCCACACACGCCGAGTAAAAGGTCACTGTAGCATAACCGCTGTGAAGTCATTATTCTAGAAAAACCAGATACTCTAGAGGTGACTGAGAGCAAATAAAAGCTTTTGCTTCTGATCGGCCTGAGATGAACCCACTTCAGCAGTGTATCTTCAGAAAATGGTCAGTCTTAAGCTCACAGTCTACACAGGAGTTTTCAAACATTTTGATGTCAAGGACCAACAAATGCGTTTATTCCCGAGCAGGGACACAATATTTCAATATATTTCTGTGAATACAGACCTATTTATAAAATTAATTACACTATTTTTAAATATCATGTCTTACTTTTGTCAGTTTTGTTATAATACTGAAGGAAACTATTAAATTTACTAATTTTTAAAATATTTATTTATTGGTTTTAGTTTAAGTTTAAGTAAAATTTATCTTATTTTATAATATATTAATAAAACATTAAGCAGAATATTACTATACATTATTTGTTGTTTTTAAATATTTATTTTTAATTTATAATTTTATTACATTGACAGTGTATTTTATATTTGATATACTATAAACTATATTTATTACTGACAGTGTGTGTTAAATATTTGATATGATTATGTAATATTATATATTACTAACAACTTTTATGCATTATTGATATTTTTTTTAATATTAATTTTTTTATGACCTTTCTTACATTAACAGATAATATGCAAAATGGTAGTAAATTTCTCTTCAGAAAAATAATTTGTTTGATTAAACTGACTCCTTCTAGACCAGAATGTTTGTGAGAGAAATGACTCGCTTCTGATGCCAAAGCATAAAACATTTAGTTGTGCATACGGGATACATGTACATCTGCTGCCCATAATCCCCTAGTGTTATCATGTTATAGACCTCAAATATTTTTTCCACATGAATCCACATTCATATGAATTATTCATCATAATCTGTCATACAAGTGTCAATCCCCATTGAAGGAGTCCCTGTATGCCCCCAGCAAATCAAAATAGCAGTGCTGGGGCTAAAACAAGCGCTCACCGTTGTTGCTGTTGTCATCCACGAGGATAATCTCCTTCAGCAAGTGGGAGGGCGTTCGATGGATCGCCGAATGAACGGAACGCAGGATGACCGACAGCGCCTCGTTCACAAAGATGAAGATGATGCTGACTTGTGGTAGACTGGAGGGGTACGAGATGTTTCTGCATCTGTGAACAACAACAACAACAAAAAAACATAAATACAGGATCACATACCTGGAAAAGAAGTCTTTCCAATATTAAATATCTCATTTTTCTTTTCTTGGGTTCTGCCTTTTATCACATTGGAAACACTTGTCACTGGAATTTAATTTCAGTTTGAAGAGCCTAAAATGAGGTTGTCATGTATTTTGAGTTAAATATATAATTAAAAATGAAAGTGCAAGACTATTTTGATTTCACACAAACATTTTACATAGGCCCTATGAACAATCACATAACCAGTGTTTAATTCCAGTTTGACACTTTGAAAGATTATCGCTCTGTCTCATATAAATCTGCATCCACATGGATGTGACATCAAAAAAAAAAAAAAAAAAGTTATATGCTATTAGCAATATTAAACTACTGATCTATCATTATACAGAAAGCAAAAAGAAATTAAGATATAATTAATATAAAATATTATACATATACTGTATGTATATATATATATATATATATATATATATATATGTATGTATGTATATATATATGTATGTATGTATATATATATATATATATATATATATATATATATACACAGTATATATATATTAGATAGATAGCTAGATAGCTAGATATAGTAATATACAGTTTGTTTGTATTGTCATATTATAAAAATGTAAAAGTAAATATGCATTTATTCTTGAGTTATTATTACATTTTATCCAATAATCACATGATCTAAAATACATTTTTAAAAATTATAAATTATTTTATTGTTTGAGGCTTTTTTGACACACTATTGTGCGCAGGAGTCTATTTAATTTTTTTTTAACAAAAAAAAAAAAAACCCTGATGATTGAGACTGATGATTTATGAAGACATTTCCCTGTCTTATCTTCTTCTAAGTGATTCCTTTTGTTCACTGTGACCATGATGATGAAGGAAAATCAATGTTTCTAAAAGAACAAAGGCTGTGTATATATATGCTAATAAGAGGGAGAGAGGAGAAGGTGGTGGGCAGTGACTGATTGTTTCACCCGTCGGGCCTGAGGTCTGGGATGGCTCTGTCTAGAGAGAGTCTGTCGCTGAGGTAGCCGTTGTAACCGTAGTACTGGAACTTCTTCAGGGCCACCTTGCGGCTCTCTGGGCCGAGGTCATGACCCCAGTGTGCAAAAAGAGAGTCTGAGAGGGTCTGGTCAGCTGTGTCATCCCCATCTTTCAATGGTTTCTCTGGAAGTTCAGACAAAAACAACAGTGTTAGCAGTGTTCGTGTTGGCTCAAGGGCTTCTGGGTAAACATGGTCATCACGCCTTTAACATAAACTCATTTCACTCATGTTGAGTAAGTGAAAACAAATAATGAAGAAACTACAAATAATTTATAAACAATATAATAATAACAATAATAATAATTAACATTAATAATAATCACTTTTATTATTACTTCTAATATTGTTATTAACAATGCTCACATCAAATTCAAGGTACTGATGCTTGCCTACAAGACAACCACTGGTGCTGCACCAATATACCTAAACTCGCTAGTTCAGACCTACGCCCCCTCCAGAAGCTTGCGTTCTGCTAGTGAACGACGCCTTGTGGTGTCATCCCAAAGAAGCACAAAATCACTCTCACGGACCTTTTCCTGGACTGTCCCCAGCTGGTGGAACGACCTGCCTATCTCAATCCAAGCAGCTGAGTCTTTAGCCATTTTCAAAAAACATCTAAAATACACATCTTTTTCGCCATCACCTGACCAATTAATACTAGCACTTACCTATTCTATTCTATTCATTTTGGTCTAATTTATTTATTTATTTAAAAAAAAAATTCCTTGCTATGTGCACTGGGCTAGACTAGCTGAGACTTGTCACAGCACTTGTATATTGTTGCTCTCTTGTTGATCTGATTGTCTCTACTTTGTAAGTCGCTTTGGATAAAAGCGTCTGCTAAATGACTAAATGTAAATGTAAACAACAATAATAAATAGTGATGTCAGTTCGATTAATTGCAATTTACATAAATGTATGTGTAATCTGTATATTTATATGTATATATAAATACACACACAAACATGCATATATTTAAGAAGTATTTACATGTATATACATATTCATATGTATATATGATTTATATTATACATAAATTTAAATATATATTAAATATATTTCTTTAATACATACATGTATGTGTGTGTATTTATATTCACATTTAAATATACACAGTGCACACACATATTATGTAAACAAACTTTTATTTTGGATGCAATTAATCACAATTAATTGATTTGACAGCACTACATAATAACAAAAATAATAATAAAAAATAACAGTAGTAGTAGTAGTAAATAATAATAATAATAATAATAATTATTATTATTATTATTAAAAAATGATTATTTCTTGTATTACTGCTGTTGTTGTTGTTAAATAACAATAACAATATTAAAAGTAATAATAAAAACATAATAAAATCTGTGAAAATTAGTATGATTACTCAGGAACATTTAAATTATTAATAATAATTATCACTATTATTAATATTTATAAAGTATTATTGTTATTGTTCAATAACAACAATATAATTAATAACAACAACACTAGTATTAAAGATATAAACAACAACAACAATAATAATAATACATTAAAATTATAATTTTATTATATATAGATATTTAATTTTCAATAACAATAAAATTGTAGTATTAATAACAATGAGCATTTATAATTACCATTGCAAATATTATTATTAAATAACAACAATAAAAATAATAGTAATAATAATAAATATGATAAATATATGAAATATGATCAATATGACAATATAAATACTTTTGAAGTTTTAATTACTAAATACTATTATAATAAAATTTGACTCAATTTTACCTTACACTAATATGAGGTACAACACTATGAAAAAGGTTTACCAGTTTTTTTTTGTTTTTTTTTTATATAGTAACACCATGGGTTTTGACCATGACCATGTAAATTCAAAAAATTTTTGACATGTGCCACAGCCATACCACATCTTTTTATGTACTTGGGTGTACCATGAAATATGAATAAGGAATTGTTCAGTATTATTATATTGTCGAATAACGCCATAGTACTTTGAAATGAAAGACAGCCAACTGCAGTTTGGAATCTATTGCTACTAAAATAATGAGTCCATTTCTTCTCTAACTTCCATTCATCAAGTCAGCGATCCCATCAAGGTCTTATGGAAAGCTAATCTTCCTCGCCCAAGCTCTCCTTCAAGCTGCCTAAGCAGCAAATATCTACCTTCCACTACATCAAATTCACATACTAAGAAAATATGACAGGTTGCAGAACTATGAACGCTGAGTACGCAGGCAGAAAAGAGGGAAAGTGCCCTGGCAATGCTCAAAGAATGATGAAAGTCCAATGCGCGTAATTAAGGATTGCTAATTAACAGCAGAGGTTATTTAATTACAACCACTGCAAAGAGCTGGCCTGCGGAGAATAATACATATTTGCCACTGCAGACACTGACAGTTTGAAACCAACTTCAGACCAGCTTTCTTGAACTAGAAATGCCTTTTAAGGGGCTGTCATATAAACATACAAAAAAAGAAAGAAAAAGAAGTCTGTTTCAGGCTTCCAGTCCTTCAAATGCACATCCAAAATCACTGAATAATTAACAAATCAGACCTTGATGCAAATCTTTAAAATTCTATTTTTAGTTTACTTTTTTCAATTATTTTCCAAGACTGAAGGCTAGTCACAAGGCTTGAAAATCACATTCCCAGTAAATTAGAGCTTAGCCTCATTCCAGCTCTATTCAGCAGAGTAGCCTACATTCAAACTGCGCCATTGAGAAAACAGGCCACTGGCTAGAAATCAAACAGCAAGATGAATAACAGTATTTAAGATCCAAAAAGCCTCCATTATTGTGTTAGAAGTTCAGTTCACCATGTAATTCAGGTAGTCTCAACATGACCACACTGATATACAAATAAATACTCTAAATAGATGTCCTCTCTGTTGTTGTGCTCCAAACAACTTCAGATTCAGATGAAAATCGAGGTGGTTTTACTGACACTGTTGATTTGTGTGGAGGTAAAAAGAGGAGGGAGTCAAACAGAGACTGAATTACTGCAGAAACTTACAGATCAGTGTAAGTTGAAAGATGGATCTTCTCAGCATATGATATGAACAACAGGAAGAATGCTTTAAAGTTTGCTCATAGCACCTACTGTGATGTACCTACTGCTCTCCAGAAGAGAATGACAGGCTGAAAATAAATGTGCCTCTGGGTAGAGTAGAAATCTGCATTTATTCTCATAATCAGGGGCGGTTTCTCCATTAGGGAAATCGGGCGACGCACCACCAAAGCGTGAAAGGGAGGGATTTTTTTTCTTTCACATTCAATCAGTGTTACGCTAGCTTTCACTCTTCTATACTGTTTGTTCTGCCTCTGGAAATATAGTCCAATCAGTGTCGAGTCACGTTCTGTGTAGTACCGCCCCTTTTTGGGCGATTTCTGTCAGACTGAGAATCGCCCGGAGTGTTCCCATAGACTTCCATACAAAGATGTTTTTTTTTTTCAAACTGCAGGCACTGCAATGCAATCTCTATGGGTTCTGGGAGGGCTAGCACTAACGTGCTTTCGTCATCATGCGTAATCTTAACTTGTGCAGCAATTGGTCGGAAAAAACATACCACTAATAATCAGAAATATGAAGTCAGGACTAGTCTGTATGGGCTGAATAAAGCAAACCAGTATCTTACCAGTCATGTTTTGATGGATGACATTGTAATGGAGGTAAAGACGATTACAGTCAGTGACATACATGAATCGTAACTTACATTATTAGACACGTGCGAATCCGTTATTATTAGTGTGCAAATAAACCATGTATGTGCGCTCTCTGATAGCTTTATAAGCACATTTCAGTATGATCGCATGTCTGGCAAGTGTTTTATAATGGACACTCACTGAAGAAGCGTGTTTTTATAGGATTTTGCTCTGTACAGTGGTGTATTGGCATCAACATTCACTCTGACAGAGGAACTGTTCACTGGTCAGTCATGTTGAGCTGCCTTCAGATCACCACACTCAACTAATTCATAATCTTTTTATTTACATTTTTTAATTTGTGTTTTGCTCTGTTTGATAATTCTGAATACAGATCCGTGTATATTTATATAACTTTAAGGTGACTGGGATAGTGGTCTGTTGGTGTCCTGCTTGGTACTGCAGCTTGACTTGTAGTTATTTATATATCTATAGAAAATGGTCTAAACAAATGTAACATTTATTTATTTTTCTCACAGATTTTGCTGTTGCATTGTATACATCAATTTTGAATTATTATTCAAATTAATAACAAAATGTTTTCATTTTTCTTGAAAAAAAGCTTGCAGAAAATATAGTTTTGTGAGAATCATCCTCAATCTTTAATTTGGTAAAACAATTTTCTTTATTTAAAATGTTTCGTCTTAATCCTTTTGTTTTTGTTATATTGGGATAAATCATATCGGGATGTATGCTAAAATTTTTGGATGTGGCGCCCTACCTAGAAAATTTGCCATAATAATTTGCCTACTCATAATAATTAAATTGCTTGCAGAAGTGCTAAGCAACAAGCTAAACATATGAAAATACAGTTAAGGACTATATGCTAAAATTAACTAACTTAGCCATAAATTTTCACCTTCTTTAAATCATCACCCTTGCTGACATTTTGTTCCCATTTATGTGTGGAATAAAAAGAGGAAACTTGTTATTTTCGGCTGCCTAAGTCAATCTTGTAAAAGAGATTTTTAATCTCACAGAAGTTTTTGTCGTTGGTCAAATAAAGTTTATAATGATTTTTAACAACAAAACTTAATAGGTTCCAACGCACGCGTCACACATTATAGCATAATAGCCCAAACCCAATTAATAATAAAGCCCCTATAGTCGCCTTTAACATTTACACTATTATCATTATTTTTGAATGAATAAATACACATTTTTCCATCATCATGCAATTTGCACCCTTTATATTTACGTTTTTTTAATAAATACATATTTTTCATCATCATGCACTTCGCACCTATCAATAAACCTAACATCAATAATAAAATGATTATTATTATTATTAAATGATTATTTTTAGTATTACTGTTGTTGTTGTTAAATAACAATAACAAGTAGTAATAATAAAAAAGTGATTATTATTATTATTACTCATAAACATTTAAACTATTAGTTATAAATTATTGTTGTTATTATTATTATCCAATGTTTAATCTATTATTAATAATTATTATCACTATTATTATTTATAAAGTATTATTGTTATAACAACAATATAATTAATAACAACAATAATAAATACAATATAAATAAACAATATAAATAATAATGATACTGTAACGAGGAGTCAGTTGCGTTAGGATCCATGTGCAGCTTTATTAAAACAGAATGCATGTCAAACAGGCAGAATTCAATCACGAGCTTCAAACACAACGTAGACAGGGCAGAATCAAAGTCAGAGTTCGGACTGAAGATCAGGGCTGGTGGCAAACACCCAGGATAATCAAATAACAAGGCAGGTTGAATCAGAGTAGGCAGGCGGCAGAGAATCAGAGTCCAGTAAATAGTCCAGGTCATACACGGGGAGTCATACACGGGAGAAACGCTCAGAAATGTTTGCATGGCAAGAACAGCTTAATTGGACCAGAGTCAATATGAAACACCTGTGCAGGTAATCAGCCACAGGTACGGGGTATTATGGGAATTGGAGTTCGTGACAGTTAATACTCAGGTGACGGTTCCCTCTGGTGATGATCGGAGGGAGCCACAGAGGCTGAATTCATGACAGAGCCCCTCCCTGTGAGCGGCTCCTGACGCGAGGAGGCACACGACGCTGGGGTCTTCCTCGAGGTCTTGGGGCAGGTCTGTCCGGGTGGTCTCTATGGAAGTCTGTGGTAAGTGAAGGGTCTAGGATATCATCAGAATTTACCCAGGACCGTTCCTCCGGTCCGTACCCCTCCCAGTCCACGAGATACTTGAGGAATCTGCCCCGACGACGAGAGTCCAGGATTTCTCGGACCTGGAATGCCTCCTGGCCGTCAATGATGATGGGAGGGGCCCTCTGGTCACCAGCCTCGTCTAGGACCTCCACTCCTCTTGGACCACCAGCGGGCTTGAGCAAAGAGATATGAAAGGTGGGTGAGATACGGTAATGAGCAGGTAAGGCTAATCTGAATGAAACTGGAGTGATTTGTCTGATGATTTTGAAGGGACCCACGTACCTGGGATTGAGCTTTTTGCAAGGTAACTGGAGTCTTAGATCACGGGTGGACAACCAAAACCCATTGCCCCGGCTGGTAGTTGGGGTTGGCACGCCGATGACGATTGGCCTGTTCTCTGGTGCGATGAACTGCTCTTTGTAGATGGACGTGAGCATCGTTCCATGTCTCCTCACTGCGTTGTAACCATGAGTTGACTGCAAGTATTTCTGAGGGTTCTCCAGACCATGGAAACAATGGGGGTTGGAAGCCTAGGACGCATTGGAAGGGAGTGATACCTGTAGATGGTTTGGAGAGTGAATTTTGGCCATACTCGGCCCATAGCAGATAGCGACTCCAGTCGGACTGATTCTTATGGCAGTATGAATGAAGGAAGCGGTTGAGTTCTTGGTTCAGCCGTTCCACTTGTCCGTTGGCTTGAGGATGGTACCCGGAAGTGAGGCTGACATTTATGTTTAGTTGACGACAGAAGGCTGACCAAACACTGGGACCTGCGGACCCCAATCAGAAACTACAGCCTCTGGTAGACCGTAGAACCTGAATACATAGTTGCAGAGAACTTCAGCGGTTTCTAGGGCAGTGGGAAGTGGTATCAGCCTGCAGGCCTTGGAGAAGCGATCAGTTACAGTGAGGATAGTAGTGTGGCCCTGAGAGGATGGTAAGTCAGTCACAAAATCAATGGCTATGTGTGACCATGGGCGTTGTGGGATGGGTAACGGATGAAGGAGCCCAGCACGTAGTTGATGCGGAGACTTAGATGTATTGCAGACGGTGCAGTTCTGAATGAACGTGATAGTGTCAGTTCATAGTGTGGACCACCAGAACTTGTTGTTGAGGAGTTGTAATGTGGCTGCAATACCCGGATGACTGGAGCTGGGATTTGAGTGGACCAGTTGCATCACTCTCTGTCTTAAGACCTGCGGAACGTATGTGAGGTTGCGTGGAGTTTCAGCCGGTGGAGGATCAGTGACCTGAGCTTTGGTGATTTCGGTCATTATGTCCCACTGCACGGGTGCGAGAATGATGGTGGATGGAATAATGGGTTCTTGATCTGGGGATTGGGAGTCAGACTCATGGAGACGAGAGAGAGCATCAGCCTTGGTATTTTGAGAGCCGGGACGGTAAGTAATTTTGAAGTCGAATCTGGTGAAGAAGAGTGACCATCTTGCTTGTCGGTGGTTGAGTCTCTTGGCTGATTTCAGATACTCTAGGTTACGGTGGTCAGTGAGAACAGTGAATGAATGTTTTGCCCCTTCCAGCCAGTGACGCCACTCCTCGAATGCTGCCTTCATAGCAAGGAGTTTGCAGTTGCCAACGTCATAATTCTGCTCTGTCGGGTTCAGTTTGCGGGAGAAGAACGCACAGGGGTATAGTTTGGGAGGATCACCCTGGCATTGTGAGAGCACTGCTCCAATGCCTGTATTGGAAGCGTCTACTTCCACAATGAATTTGAGATCTGAGTCAGGATGATGCAGGATAGGAGCGATTGTGAATCTCTCCTTCAGTGACCGGAATGCTGCTATCGTCTCCATAACCCTCCCATTGATCTCCAGAGTGAATGCAATCTCTAAACTGGTAGCAGATTTAGAAATTACACTCACCGCAGCAGGGTTGAGAGATGGACGAATGGGACAGGATGCTCGTAGATGTCCAGGCAATCCGCAATACAAGCATAAGCTCTGTCGAATGCATCTCTCTCTCTCCTCCTCACTGAAGCCAATTTGCATGGGTTCTACGTCTGAGTATGCTGCTGAGGGTAAAACGGGGAATGTGGGCAGACGGCTGGTGCGACGAGAGCGGAGGAGGTTGTCGATCTTGATGGACAGCTCGATGAATTGTTCCAGTGAATGCGACTCTCGTCTGTGGGGTACAGCATGGGTTGTTGGTTGACAAATATTGAAAATTGGAGTAAGAAGCTCTTACATTTGGTTGGAGATCCGTCAAATTTCTCTGGGAAGGCGAGACGAGGGCTGGCGGTGGTGGAAGTGGCGTGTGTTTGAGGCGGGCTGGGAGGTGGAGCAGAAGCGTTGGCCTCTTGGAGACAAAGCGCTTTTTACCAGTTCTTCGGTTACTGAGGTCAGCCGGTTGAGCTGTTGTTGATGTGTGGCCAGGACCGACACTTGGGCAGAGACCTCGGTGGTGAAGTGGTAGAATGCTGCTGGATCGAAGTCCGGTGAAGTCTTCTGTAACGAGGAGTCAGTGGCGTTAGGATCCATGTGCAGCTTTATTAAAACAGAATGCAAGTCAAACAGGCAAAATTCAATCACGAGCTTCAAACACAACGTAGACAGGGCAGAATCAAAGTCAGAGTTCGGGCTGAAGATCAGGGCTGGTGGCAAACACCCAGGATAATCAAATAACAAGGTAGGTTGAATCAGAGTAGGCAGGCGGCAGAGAATCAGAGTCCAGTGAATAGTCCAGGTCATACACCGGGAGTCGTACACGGGAGAAATGCTCAGAAATGTTTGCATGGCAAGACAAGACTTTGCAATGAGGTGACTGGGAGAATAGCTTAAATGGACCAGAGTCAATATGAAACACCTGTGCAGGTAATCAGCCACAAGTACAGGGTATTATGGGAATTGGAGTTTGTGACAGTTAATACTCAGGTGACGGTTCCCTCTGGTGACGATCTTTGGGAGCTAAAGAGGCTGAATTCGTGACAGATACATATTAAAATTATATATATATATATATATATATATATATATATATATATATATATATACAGAGCTGGGTAGATTACTTACAAATTGTAATCCGTTACTGATTCCAGATTACATGACAAAAATTGTTGTCAGTAACGTAATCCGTTACATTACACATTTTATTTAATATAATCAGATTACTTTTGGATTACTTTTAGATTACTTTTGACAACTCATTTATCACATTGATTCAAATAGGATTATCTTGTAACATAATGATGTAAAAATGTGTTCCATTCATTGTAATTTACAACATGAAGTGCATTAAACATTATATCACATCAAGGCTTCCCAAACTAGGGTTTGTATAAAGGAACTGCAGGTGGTTTGTGATTTTAATGAAAAGCTAACAATTAATTAAATCATAAAAAAATTAAAATCATTTTAAAACAAAGTCCCTTTCAAGGAAAGTCTCTTCACTCTCAGGCCATATTTGCAACGCCTCTGGGCAGCTCATACAAGACCAAGTCCTACCTTAATGAATGGGGGAATCCTGAAATCTCAAAAACTGCTAGCTGAACTCACAATTAAATTACATAAGTCAAATCAGCAACAAAAATCTCAAATTAACTGCCCCATGAATGTTGTTTCTTATGCTCAAATAGCGTTTAAAAAAGCTTATTGTTCAGGCTAGACCAGCCAATGCGCATGTGCAGTCATAACGTGCTTATGACTGTGCATGTGCATTGGCTGGTCTAGCCTCAGGTTCCTATGGGAAATTTGGGTCTTTCAGTTGGAACCATCTTTGTATTTCTATAGTCTTTGTTTTAAAATAACAATTAAAATAAAACACTTACTAAAAAAGATGAAATATTTTTATTTACATGCATGCCATGTGACCATTAATCAACATCAAAGAAACTGTGAACATTCAAATGTGATACGTAGTTACTGAAATATTTATTTTAAAAAGTAAATATATTTGGTAAATAAGGTTTAGATGACAAAAAGTTTTGGAATTCCTGCATTACATGTAAATAAAAAATAACGTTAATATGTGCATTTTAATGAGTTTGAAAGACAAAACCTTCCAAAGACATAATAATACATGGTTAAAACACCTACAGAGTGATAATTAAAATTAAAATTAATGTGTTCATCAGCAGTTGATGCAAAGCTGAAACCCTTCATAAACCTAAATTGATTTTTATAAATCCAGTGGTGAAATGCTGTGTCACCACCTGACTAATGACTAGTCTATGTGTGAATGTCCACAAAACTGGACTTTCTTAATGTATATAATTGGAAGGCTATTTTAGAAAGGAGAATTTAAAAGTTGAAAAATAAAAATTACGGAGAATCAATGAATTATGAATAATTTATTGCTATTGTGTGAATAATATGTAATCCATAAAAAAGTAACTGTAGTCTGATTACGAGTATTTTAAAATGTAATTTACTCTAATTACAAGTACTCAATTTTTGGAATCTGATTACGTAATCCAGATTACATGTAATCAGTTACTACCCAGCTCTGTGTATGTGTATATATATATATATATATATATATATATATATATATATATATATACACATACACAGTGCACAGTATAAATGAGTAGACCCACTCTAAAACTTAACAAATTCAGTAATTACTCTTTACTTAGATGACATGTTAGGGTTCTTTGGAGATATAATGTTCCAACAAGCCTGTTTGATCAATTACCAAAGAAGAATGTCAAAATTATTCAGCAAAATAACATTTTCTTATCAAAGTGATAAAATGTTGTGTTACAAAAATTAGTACACCCTCCTTAAAGTTACTAAATAAAACAAAAAAAAAAGGCTATTTTTGATCAACAGGTAAGTATATTGAACCAAAACTTTTAAAGACAAGTAATTTCCTGACAATTAAAAGTGTTATATAGGCCACTGAATCATACTCAGACTTAATGCTGGCAGCAGTGGAACCACTTGGGAGAGAACTGCCAGGTGATTTATTTCTTAGCATAAAAGAGGACAATGGTACAAGAGGAATACCAAATTATTGTTTTAATTGTGAAAATATAGCAGAAGTAGCACCGACATTCAAAAACAATGGACTTGTGACAAGGCTCCTGAAATAATCAGGTCTTCACTTCAAGTTTTCATTTAGTGATGAGTGAATTTTTGCTAGAAAAAGAGCAGGAGAAATAACATGCAAGTGTCTCAGTGCCCGCAAAAGCTATGAAAAGAGTGACACTTTATCTCACAGAGTATGACGCAGCCTGCAGAAGTGACATGCATGGTTGTTGTCACCACTAAGCACTTAAGCGCTTTGAGTACCCAGAAAAGCGCTATATAAATGTAACAAATTATTTAAAAAAAACTAGAATAACCCACTGTAGCCAAAGCAAAATAAACTCATTTAACCTCTTCCAAGGCCCATATTTACAAAAGAGAGACTTCTGGGAATCCATACTCTGGTCTCAAGAGACCAAGTCAATCATTTCGGATCCAAAAGCATCCAAATGTTCTGGTGTTGCTAGAGGAGGAGTACAGTGAGAAGTGCTTGGTACCCACAGTGATGTTCAGTGGTAGTAAAGCTCTTATATAGGGATGAATGAGTGCTGAAGGTGTGAGGGAGTTGTGCTTTATCAATGCTGTCATGAATTCACACACTACTGTGTGATGTAATACAAAAACTTGAAACAGAAGATGCTACCCTCCACTCATTCCCTGCATTATTGGGCATTTTTTCAGCATGACAATGAAGATATTCATTCTCTCAAGGTGAAAATTCTTCAGTGGACATGTATTTCATTCAATCTTAACGCTCTTGAGCAGCTGTGGGGGATTCTGTAGAGACGAGCTCAGCAAAACTCCCCATTAAAGACCAGAGCATTTAAGGAGGTCATCCTCCAGGAGTTAAACAGGACAGATGTGAAAATTTGTCATGAACTTGTACACTCAGTGCCAAGAAGGGTCAGAGCAATATACTTAAAGTTCTGGAGGACATACTAAGTACTAGAATATTATACATTTGCTGAATTAAACCTAGGCTGTACTCATTTCTGCAATCCTTCATTTAAACAAAATTGGCTAATTTACTTATCTTACAGAAAATATTGGCAAATATTTTGTTGTTTTTATTAAGTATATGTTTAATACATTTCAATTTTGCCATCTTTCCATGAATTATATTAGTGATCATTAAGAAAATACATCTTTTATATTTATTCAGAGGGGATGTACTCATTTATATATGTGTGTGTGTGTGTGTGTGTGTGTGTATTACTAACATGTATTATAACACTTATTATTATAACACTTTGCTCCCATTAATAAAATATTAATAAAAAACATAGAAAATAAATATATAATACAGAAAATATTGATTAAATATTTAAAGAATAATTCAGCAAAATAGCAACATTTAAAAGACATTCACAGCTTTTTTTTTATATAATTATCTTGTATTTTTTCATGCAATAACCACTTTGAAACTATACTTCCTAAATGTGTTAAAAAGTATTAAAAAGTATTAAAAGCATTAGCCAAAGCAAACAAATGATTAATAAAAATAATAATTATTGCAAATATACATACTAGCATGGGCTTTAATCACCAAAATTATAAGTCAACATAAAGTACATAAAATAATTCTATAATACATTACAAAAATTATGCACAACAGCAACATTTCACAGCTTCGCACTACAACCTCCTGCAGTGACAAAAACACAATTATCTTGCAATTATGTTTTTAATGCAATAACCATCAAACTACTTTGTAAATCTATTTAAAAAGTTAAGACTAAGTCAAAGAAGTATGAAAAAAGATTAATAAAAATATTTATTCTTCCCAAAGAACTTGTATGGCCTTTACTCACCAAACAGAACTAATTATAATCATCTCCAGAAAAAGTAAAAGTTCATTGCATCAGGCTGTTCGAAATCAATATAATCCTTAACCGCTGTGCTTGGTAAAGTTGAAGTAGGCTATATATACTTACACAGCCACGACTGTTACCAGATTAAGTTCTCACTTATAAGTAAATATTTTTTACATCCCTGTAAGCTCTAAGTACTGAAGTTATCAACAAAATAATGAAACTCAAAGCTTCAGATTTAATATTTTAAAAAGTATTTAACAGAATTCATTCAATACCTCTATACCATCAAAACCTGCCTTTCTTTCTTCTGTGGAAGTTTTTGAAGAATACCCTGGCCAATCTTTCACTATAATGAAAAAGAATTAGGATTGTGTCTGTCAAGCTCCGAAATGACAAAAAAGCACCATTAAAGTATCATAACGGTGGTTCATAAGACTTGCACCATATTCCGAGTCTTTCAAAGTCATACGATAGCTTTGAGAGAATACATTATTCAATATTTTTCCTTTAGTGCTCCACAGAAGAAAGAAAGTCACACAGGTTTGAAACGACATGAGGGAGAACTATTTCTTTAAAACGCTGCAAGTAGAAAAGATTCATGTTGTGAGAGAAATATAGTAGGATGGATCCAATCCAAAACAAAGTTGTTTCCCTTTTTAAAATGCGAAAGCCTCGGGAGGGTTGCGTCACAGCGGACAGCTAGCATTTCTGACCTCGCCTGTGGCATGCCGTCTGCCTGTCAGTGCCAGCTCTATGGAGCGAATGTAAAACAAGACACCCAGCATGTAACCCAAACTATTGATAAGAACCCATGCAAACAGCCTGTGAATGCAAAAACATCATGCCCGCCTTCTGACATTTCGGAGAAGCTCTTTGCCACAGATATAAGGTTCATGTGAGTGTGCATGTCACGTGTGTGTTTGTCTGAAGAGGACTCTGACTCACAGACCCGAGATGACAACGAAATCCAAAATATGAGAGTACTCACATGACCCTAATGACTTACATAGCTGAGCTAATGTTTTGCTGTCAAATTTATTCAGACCGATGAGACAACGCAGATGGCCAACAGAGCTCTGCTTCCTGAAGACATACTTTTCATTTTAAAGGGGTCATCGAATGCCTATTTTCCACAAGTTGATTCTTTAGGGTCTTAATGAGAAGTCTATAACATACTTTGGTTAAAATTTCTCAGTGGTAGTGTAAAAAACACTCTTTTTATCTTGTCAAAATCAGCCCTTTTTAGACCGAGCCGTTCTGTTGCATTTGCCTTTAAATGCTAATGGGCTCTGCTCACCCCGGCCCTCTCTTCTGTGGAGCTGTAATGTTTACTTTAGCCGCATTTAGCTGCGAAAGTTGCTAACTAGCACATTATTATGAAAGGCGATTTGCAAAGATGCATAAAAAAACCCTTATACTCACTTCTGCTGTAGGTGAAGCTGGATCACGAATAATTCGCACGAACATAGATGCATTTATGTAGATCGCCGGATGCATTTCCTTAAAAAATGAGTCTTCAGCGGCTCAGATGTCAGGAGTAAATGACGACTGCTATATTTATTATTATAATCAACAACAAAACACCTCAAACGCTTAATCGAAGACATCTTGTCTTCCCCTGCACTGGAGTCGACACAATGGCGGTCGGACTGTTTACAGCTCACTCAGCTCATTTAGGGCGAGTCTAAGGTAAGACGGCTGTGTCAATCAACTATCGTGGGAGCGGCCTTGGTCGGTGTGACGTCACACCTATAACAAGCTGAGAATGGCCTGATTTGAAAAAGAGGATATTACTTATGAAGATTAAAAAAATACCACTGGGTGTATTTTTATCATTATAGGGTGGTTGTGTACACACAATGCAAACACACATTTATGTTCAAACAACATGTAGTGAGTTTTGCATCCGATGACGCCTTTAAGATCATTATTGTCACGAATCCTGTCTATGAACTTCCGTTTACTCACCATCAGAGGTCACTCGCTCACCACATTGACTCTTGCACCACACTACTGTTGCACTTCACCATCGGACTACAATTCCCATCATCCATTGCACTGACGACACACAGCTGTCACCAATCTCACATTGCACTGATTACACAGCTGATCCCTTCAGACACGCTTTATAAGCATTGGACTTCCTCTCTGTCATCGCCGAGTATTGTATAGCGTATATCCTAGCGATAGCTACTCTACGGAGCCCACTTAGTTGCCATAGTCTTGCCTTGCCGGTTTTCTCGTGTTTTGATTCTTGCCCTTGTTTCCTGGATTTATCCTTTGCCGTTCGGACTCTGTTTGCACCTCGTTTGGATTATTGCTCGTGTACCTGGATTATCTCTCTGCCTTGCCCTGTTGGATATTGTTCGCCGATTGAAGACCCACGCTTGCCCTAGGATTATTCTTTGTCTTGCCTGCGTTATACCTGTGTGCCATTGTTCGACCCTGCCTGTATTTATGATCATGTCTTTGAATAAAACCCTGCACATGGATCCGCACGTCTCGCATCTCGTTTGCCCCGTAACAGAATACTCGGCCACACAAGGATCCAGCAGCTTTTCCAATGAACACTGGCCAGGTATGGACGCAGCTATCTTGCTGCTAGCCCTCAAGCAGGGCACACGATCACTCGAGCGTTACATTGCGGAATTTTTGGCTCTGGCTAATGGCTCCGAATTACCAGACTGTATGTTAATAGACTTTTTCTGTGATGGCCTTAACCAGCCTTTAAAATCAAAAGTGATTCATAAGGGTCCTCATTCGTCACTGAGTAATTTTCTGGATTATGTTCTGTTGACTGTTGGTTCAGCATTCACTGTGGGTGTCGCGGAGGAACGCGATACCCCACTCACTAGTATTATAGCAGCCGCGCTGGAGCACACTCACAAAATGGAGCCCGTTTACAAAATGGCGGCCACAACAACACCCCAAATCATGTCATTGCTGCCAGTCATGAGTCAATTCAAGTCACAGCTGATGTTAAAGAGCCAAGTCAAGTCACCGTTGATCTTAAAGAGTCAAGTCACATCTCTGCAGATCTTCCAGAATCTCTTCTCGTCTCAGCTGGTCATCCAGAATCACACCATGTCACAGCTGGTCATCCGGAGTTACACCACATCACAACTAATCATCCAGACTCAAGCCCAGTCACGGTTAATCTTCACGAGTCAAGTTATGTCTCAACTGATCGCCACGAGGCAAGTCACGTCTCCGCCGACCTTCCAGAGTCTCTTCACGTCTCCGCCGACCCTCCAGAGTCTCTTCATGTCTCCGCTGACCCTCCAGAGTCTCTTCACGTCTCCGCTGACCCTCCAGAGTCTCTTCACGTCTCAGCGGATCTTCCAGAGTCTCTTCAAGTCACCGCTGACCACCCAGAACCACGTCACGTCACAGCTGATCATACAGAGTCTTGTGACGTCCTGTCGGTCACATCCAGATATTCAAGGTCAGTGCTTTGATTTCCCAGTCTGGTTTCCAGTGTGAGGGATGCACCGCTGGTGTCTGCACGCGCAGCTGGTATCCCCAAACCCACTCACTCTAGCCCTCCTGTTCCTGAACTGATTACCCTGACTGAAGTGCTTCCCATGATGGGGATCGCTTTTTGGTGTGTTTGGGCTGCGTACACCACCACGGAACTCCCAGAGGTAACGATGGCCACTATGATGTCTTCAGAGGTGGCGGCTGATGCTGCAGAACCTCCTGAGGTAGTGGCGCTCGTTGCCGTGTTCCCCGAAGCGATAGCTTCTGCACATGGATCCGCACGTCTCACGTCTCGTTTGCCCCGTAACAATTATCAAGACAAATCACTGGAAAAACAATGGGTGTTTCTTCTTATGTCCCAGGGCTTGCTTTTTATTTAGGCCAACTGATTTTAACTTAAAGGTCATATTACGTCATCATTATTTACTCTGTTTTTCAAATGTCTTTTATGTAAAGATTTTATTGTTTTAATCTTGTGCCAGATCCAGAATTTCAACCATAAATTATGAAAATCTATCATTAGAAGCGAAATATCAAAACTTTTAAACCAACACAATATAGATTGTGTGAAACTGATTTTAGGGATGCACCAATATGAAAATTTTGGCCAATACTGATAACTGATAATTCTTTATAAATGAAAGCTGATAACCGATATGTTGGCCGATAAATCTATATCCAAATTTTTATATAATTTTTGAGAGCCTTATTACAACAAAAAGTCTCACCATTAAAAGCCATTAAACAATTAAACATAAATCAAACATAAAGCAGCCTTACAAATAACTAAAACAATGCTTAAATAATGCAAACAAGTCACTGGACAACATTACTTAGCATTACAGTATATGTAAAAAATATCAAAAATCATGTGCCATGGATAAATTAAACGGAATAGCCGACAATTAAATTATTTTAATTAAACCATATTGTTGATGAAAATAATAAGATAAAAATACAAGTGGTAGTTATTATTATTATTAACATATCAATGATTTTAAAAAAGTAGTATCTTAAATTAATACCACTGTTTCAAATAGCAGCATGACATTTTAGCTGCGTGCGCTGCTGAAGAGCTGAATGAACACCGGTAAACTGAAGCGCTTATTATTTATACAACATAAACATAATATTATAACTTATATATGCACAAAAAGAAGTAAATGCGCAAGTGACCTTGAACTAAGTTACGCGCTAATAAGATGTGACGCGCTCTTGGCTCTTCCTGCAACAACGCGCTGAAACACGAACTAAGTAAACTCGAACTAAGTTAACCAGAATGTGTAACTTCTGTGGATGCGCTCTCCCCGCAACAACGCGCTGAAACACGACAAATTAGACCACAGAATTCACAACATTTTATAATAATATGTTCTCATTATAATATTATATATATGATAGTCCCAATCATATAGTTATTAATGTTGTGCACTGTTGTTTGAGCTGCATGCGCTCAGCTAAAGATCATCACTGAAGCACTGTATTAACGCTCTATTAGCTTAACCAAACGAATTCTATAGGCCTGAGATAAATCAGATATATATGTATAAAATAAACACAATATTACAACCTACAATTGCACAAAAGGCTGCAAATGCACAAGCGAACTTAACTGTGCTAGTCATGAATGTGTAGCTCCGTTGTGGATGCGCTCTGCCCGTAACAACGCGCTAAAACACGGCGCACAAAGATTCCATTCATTATTTTATGGTAATGCAGGAAATAATGCATTATTTATCGGCTTTAATATATCGGCCAAATTTTCTTATCGGTACGATAACAGAAAAATTAACATTTATCGGCCGATACCGATATGGTGGCCGATATAAATCAATTAGGGATGCACTATATATGATTTTTTTTATAAAAAAACAAACAAACAAAAAACAATAAATATATATATAAAAATAAATTAAAGCTAAAGAGAAGTATTTTTAAAAAAAATCATGAAAATGACAATCGCATAACAAAATTACTAAAACAAACTAAAATTTAAATGAAAAGTGAAAACATATATATGAAGAGCTCAGATGCAAAAAGCCTCTAAGTGCCGTTTAAGATTTTCTTCTTAAATTAGCATTTTTATTATGCTGCTATGTTTATGTTCAGTTATTTCACATTAATGGCAATGAAAAGAACCTATTCATTGGCATTAAAGTGAAATTACTGAACCTACACACAGGAGCCTGATAAAAATGCTCATTTTAGGATTTGTTGGCCTGATGCTGCTGCTGTAAGATAAGATGTGCATGACTAAGAGGTAACAGGATACTCTACTTGATTAAATTAGCGAGCAGCGCACAGCTCTAATTGAGTTGAGCGCAGATACACAACAACGATTTGTTCACATTGTCTAAAAAGGTATATAAATGACAACATATTGCATATACAGTCCACCATCGTAAAAATTCCATGTAGCTATTTAGACCATTGATAATGATGTAAACAGCGCTTTATGAGAAATGTAGAAATGCTTCTATTTATTGTCCGTAGCACCACAGACCAATCTCATTATTCATTCGCTTTACTGTGCCAGAGCAAATATTTGGCACAGACACCATCATACACCAGTTTATTGCTTTCTTTCAATGCAGTGTACCTTAATCCAAATAGCTCTTATATTTCAACACATTTGAAAGTCTCTCACTTGCTGTTTTGCACATATCTCAGGGCTGGTTCGTCTCTCTGCACACTAACAGCCGTCATTACACATTCTGGACAGTCGAGAGCTGCTAGAAAAGCTTCACATTGCAGAACAAAATGACCAGATGCCCAAAGCCATTTCCACAAGCAGAACACAGCAAGAGCATCTGTAACTGTGACAGACAGAGCTGTGAATGGCTTTGGACAATACTCTCAAATGCTCAATCAATCCTGCTATTACTTGTGGAAAAGCATAGGGTGACTTTTAGATATCATTCCTGGAAATATTCTTCCATATCCATCTTAATTTTTTTTGTCTTAATATTTTAATATCTTAATATTTAATTTTTAATCATCATTAGGCACTGCATGTTTACAGTTTATTGGTTGCTCTGATTGACCAATACGTGACTGACCATGACCTTTATGTATTCATAAGAATTTTTTCTATTGCATTGATCAAATATGTAATTTGTGTTTACACAAACAACCATATACTCCACAGAAATTGAATAAAATAACATGCATATTCCTGTGCTGTCAAATAAATCTTGTTATCTGACCTTCTCCCCTTTCATTACACAGTTTTCAAAGTAGACTAATTACACCGATATGGGTCAGACCGGCCTTATTCCCCTCACAGCAATTATATTAAGCGCATATTTCAGATGACAGACATGCCTCAGAAGTAAGCGAGAGTGCTCAGCTAAATTCATGTTTCCAATTCGTTTGTAATTACTGATGCCTTTTCCAAAGAGTAACAGTGAATCAAATGTAATTGTTGATTTCTTATGCTGAAAACACAATGGTCACTGAAATATCTTAGTGCTTTCCTTGCTGAATTATAAGGCTGTGAATACACAATTCTTCTGCCACATAATCAAGTTTATTAAACTAATGTTGAACTGTTTGTAGTTGCCAAGCAATGTAGAAACTTGTTGTATTAATATAATATACAATAGCAGAGTCATTTTACACAAATCATCCAGTCATAATTTACTTTATTTATTGGAACTAACTAAAATAAGAAATGTTTCGAGCACCAAATCATATTGAAAGATTTCTGAAGGTTCACGTGACACTGAAAATGTAGCTTTGCATCACAGGAATAAACTACATTTTAATAAAACATAAGTTATTTTAAATTGTAATATTTCACAATAGCACTCTTTCAAATAAATGCAGCCTCGGTGAGCAGAAGACTCTTTCAAAAACATTAAAAAAATCTTTCTGACTTTAAACTTTTGAACAGTAACGTAAGAGACAGAGACAAAAAGAAGAAAAACAGAGGGGAAAAAAGAGCCTTTCAAACCCATATATTCATATCTGTCTTCCAAGAACATTATTGCCAGACTATAACAGCCAAATAGTTATTTATTTATTATTTTTCTGAGTTTAGGGCATGAATCCCTTGAAAGTATGAAGGCTACAGGGCTAATGTCCCAGCCACCATCATTAAACAATATTGTGACCTGAGGCAGAGCAACCCAAGGCTACAGAACGGAGAAACAGAAGGTACGTGTCCTGACCATCTAAACACTCCATCTGCACACATTCGCCTTCCCCTCCATCACACTCTGTGCAGCTTATGGAAGAGGACAGCTTGCTGGCAAAGTCAGGAAATATATTTTATTCAATTTCTCTGAGAGTTTTTTGCAGCCCTCCAGGGATGGTGACACAGAGAGCAAGCGAGGCTGAATTCGATGACCTGGCTCAGCCTGAAGCCAGAGTCGGTCCTGAGGAGAGTGAGGCAGAACGTGATCCGCCGTCCAGGCCGGCCATCTGTCTGACCACAAGAGAGGCAGGAAATGGGCCACCGTTGAGCACCTCAATCAGAGGAGACGGATGTAGAGGGGAATAAGACATTCTGAAGTTTAGGATGTACATCAAACCCATTTATTGGGCTTCACTCACTAGCAATTGCACATGAATACATGTGGGGATGGAAATTGTAGAGAATTTAATGATTTCGGTTCTATTAATGTTTCTTTTAGTACTTTTAAGAAACAAGCATTTGAAGGAAAAAAAACTCAATTTCATTGCTAAATTATGAAATCCTTTTTTTTTATTAAAATGTGGCATAAATCCAATAAAATAATTGGTCTACTGACAAAACGTCATCACATCTCACAGTTAGTTGTAAGCTGTTTAATTCACAAAAAAAGAGAAAAAAGACTCATAAGAGTTATTCGTTCAGGAGTCAGACAAACACTGTACAGTATGTTTTTGATTCACAAAAAAGAACCAGCTCATGAGAATCAGTCTTTCAGGACTCAGAATACGCATTTTGTGCTGTATGTTTCTGATTCACTAAAAAGAACAGGCTCATAAGAGTCATTCGTTCAGTAGTCGGACTACACAATTTGTTTCCTATGTTTTTGATTCACCAAAAAGAACAGGCTCATAAAGGTCGGTCGTTTAGAAGTCAGACTACACAGTTTGTGCTGTATGTTTTTGATTCACGTAAAAAGAACCAGGTCACAAGAGTCATTCATTCAGAATTCAAACTACACCAGTTACACTGTATGTTTCTGATTCACTAGAAAGAACCAGCTCAGGAGTCAGTCTTTCAGGACACGGAATATGCATTTGTGCTATATGTTTTTGATTCACTAAAAAGAACAGGCTCATATGTTTAATTTGTAAAGAAATCAGACTATACACTTTGATCTGTATGTTTTTGATTCACCAAAAAGAACAGGCTCATATATCAGATCAGGAATCAGACACAGTTTGCTCTGTATGTTTTTGCTTAACTAGAAACAACAGGCTCATAAGAGTCAATCGTTCGGGAATCAGACTACACAATTTGCTTCCTATGTTTTTGATTCACCAAAAAGAACAGGTTCATAAGAGTCATTTGTTCAGGAGTCAGACTACACAGTTTGTGCTGTATGTTTCTGATTTCCTAAAACGAAACACCAAAAGAAGCATTCGTTCGTAAGTCAAAATACATCAGTTACACTGTATGTTACTGATTCACTAAAAATAACTAGCTCTTATTCATTCTTTCAGGAATCAGACTGTGCTGTATGTTTAGATTCACCAAAACAACCAGCTCATAAGAGTCATTCGTTCAGGACTCAGACTACACTTTTGCTGTATGTTTTTGATTCAATAAAAAGAACAGGCTCATAAGAGTCATTTGTTCGAGAGTCGAACTACACCAGTTGCGCTACATGTTTTTGATTCTCTAAAACAAACTGGCTCATTAGAGTCATTGTTCGGGAATCGGACGTCTGGCCATGCTATATGTTTTATGGTATAGATTCAGTAGTGGTGCTGTGGTGCAGCCGAACAAACCCTGTCAAAGTATTTTAGCAGTAGAGTCATTCGTTCAGGAGTCAGACTACACACTTTGTGCTGTATGTTTTAGATTCACTAAAACGTACCAGCTCATAAGAATCGTTAATTTGTAAGTTGAACTACACCAGTTAGTGTAACTCTATGTTCCGATTCACTAGAAAGAACCAGCTCATAACAGTCATTCGTTCAGGAGTCAGACTACACAGTTTGTGCTGTATGTTTTTGATTAAATAAAAAGAACAGGCTAATTAGAGTCATTTGTTTGAGAGTCTTACACCAGCTGTGCTACATGTTTTTGATTCACTAAAAGAACTGGCTCAGAGTCATTCGCTGGGGAATCGGACTACACAGGTCACGCTGTATGTTTCATGGTATACACACGTGGTCAGAATTGTTGGTACCCTTGGTAAATATGATCAAAGAAAGCTGTGAAAATAAATGTGCATTGTTAATCCTTTTGATCTTTTATTAAAAAATTTTTTTTTTAAAAAATTAAAAATAAAAAAATCTAAGCTTTCAATGGAGAATAATAATTTAAAATGAGGGGAAATATCATTTAATTAATAATATTTATAGAAATAAATGTTTTTTTCTTAAATACATGTTGGACACAATTACTGGTATCCCTAGAAATTCTTATGAGTAAAATATATCTGAAATATATCCCCATTCATATTCACAATTTTGAGCACACCAGCATGATTATGAACATGAAATTATCCAACCATGGCTTCCTGTTTCACAGAAATATAAATAGGAGGGAAAACAAAGGCCAAATTCCAAATTAATCACCCATCACAATGAGAAAAACCAAAGAATATATTTTTGATGTGCAGCAAAAGATAATTGAGCTTCACAAATTAGAAAGTGGCTTTAAGAAAAGAGCTAGAGCAGTGAAAATTCCCATTTCCACCATCAGGGCAATAATTAAGAAATTCCAATCAACAGAAAAATGTTATGAAACTGCCTGGAAGAGGACGTGTGTCTATATCGTCCTAATGCACGGTGAGAAGGAGAGTTTGAGTGGCTAAAGACTCTCCAAGGACCACAGCTGGAGAATTGAAGAAAACAGTTGAGTCTCGGGGTCAGAAAACCTTAAAAAAAAATGATCAAACAGCACCTACATCACCACATGTTGTTTGGGAGGGCTTCAAGAAAGAAAAAAAAAAAAATCAAGAAAAGAAAATGCTTTCACCAAAAAACAATCTCTAGCATATTCAGTTGTCAGACACGACTGGAACTTGAAATGGGACTGGCTTCTATGGTCAGATGAAACTAAAAAATGAGCTTTTTAGCAGCAAACACTCAAGATGGGTTTGGTGAACACAGGGATAAAAAGTACCCCATGTGTACAATGAAATATACTGCTGTATTTTTAATGTTGTGGGCCTATATTTCTGCTGGAGGTCCTGGACATCTTGTTTAGACACATGGCATCACTGATTCTATCAAATACCAACAGATAAAAAAATCAAAAAGTGAATGACTCTATTAGAAATCTTATATTGGGCCATGTTTGGATCTTCCAACCGGACAATAATCCAAAAACAAACCTTAAAAACAACACAAAAATGGGTCCCTGAGCACAAAACCAAGCTTCTGCTATGGGCATTCCAGTCCTCTGACCTGAACCCTATAGAAAACGAGTGGGGTGAACTGAAGAGAAGAAGCAGCAACATGGAGCTGGGAATCTGAAGGCTCTGGAGTGATTCTGGATGAAGGAATGGTCTCTGATCTTTTGTCAGGTGTTCTCTAACCTCATCAGGCATTATAGGAGAAAACTCCTATACTATTTTGGCAAATGGATGTTTCAAAAAGTATTGAATAAAAGGGCACCGTTAATTGTGTCCATTGTGTATTAGAGAAAAACATTTATTTCATAATGTTATTTCTCCTCATTTTAAATTCTTATTATCCAATGAAAGGTTAGATTTTTGTGAATTTTTTAAATAATAGATCAAAAGGATTAACAATGCAGATTTATTTCCACAGTCTTCTTTGATCATATTTACCAAGGGTACCAACAATTCTGACCACGTGTGTAGATTCAGCAGTGGTGCTGTGGCATAGCTGACTAAATAGAGCCAGAAACCCTGTCAGAGTATTTTAGCAGTATTTCAGTATTCCAACTCTGAGTATTTTAGCACAGCATTCCGTCCCCATCAGTGCAAGCAAGCATGTGGAAGATCAAAGTTTCAGTAAATGTCTTCTACAAATATAATGGACAGAAGACTGAAATTAACATACATTGACACCAATGAGGCAGTGAAAATAATTGACGACAAATGTACTGACATCCTGCTCTTTTAATTAATTGAATAGAAAAAAAATAACTCTCTAAACGTCAAGCCTAATCAGATCACATAAAATGGTTGAGAGCGCATAGGTGTTATATCCACAACAGTGGAAATGACCAAGCTGCTAAGTGAACCACTCGCTGGTGATGAATGCCATTTTGGCTGTTCTTCTCATTAAGAGCTGTTATGTAAGCATCTGCTGGGTTAAATGTCCTGCCGGCGCCATGACGACAGTAGATGAGACATCTAAGTTGACAGTTCCTGTCGCCTTCTTTAAGGCACATTAAAGAGCCCACTGAAGCTACACGACACATAAATTAATAGATCAGTCAAAGGTTCTGAATGTCTTGGCAACTCTTAGAAAAATAATCAATGAATTTTTTATTATCTGCCGTGGGATGTATTACACTCGAGTGCATGCTAAGTACCCTACTTGAGAGGCGCGTACCATTACACAGCAACAAAGTCAGTTTCAATTGGCATGTTACTATGAATATCCCATCTCCACCAGTCTGAAGTGCTTCAGATGTTAGAAGTGCTCGATGCCTCCAAGTTGCCACTGATGTAACCGTAACGCAATGGTTTCTGACTTCACAGAGACACGTCTGAGAATCTGAATCATACATGTACACCAGAGTAAGCCTTACTCCGTGACAAACATCTAAAACAGAACAAGGCATCACAATCCAAACAGCCCCATTCTATCAGACGTGATGATCTACAGTCATAGTTTGACAAAACAAGACCACAAATACTATATAAAGACTTAAAATGAGAAATTCTGTCATCATTTACTTGCCCTGATGTTATTTCAAACCTGCTTCATTTACTTTCTTCAGTGGAACACCAAGCAAGCTCTTCTTTGCGTGTTCATGGCAATTAATGATTTTTATGCTCCTTTTATGATGTTTGAATGCTTCAGTTTAGTTTTATTGTAGCTACATGGAAAAAAATATTCAGCACAGTATTCAGAATTTCTTCTTTTGACTTTCACAAGAGAAAGGAATCATTGGCTCATTGGAAAACATGCCTCTAAAAATATATATCAATACAAACAATTCACTGCAGTTTACAGCTGAAATGAACATTAGTGGCAGTGAAACATCAACAACTTTTGGTTCTTTTCACACAAATTATGATTACTGGGGCAGATTATTGATCAATAAAGACTTATTTTCATGTAGATTCCTTGTGCAATTCTATGTTATGAACTCAAAACACTTTTACCATAGTGCATGATTTGTAAATGAATACATTCTCACATTTGCTTCACATATATGTATAGCTTTTCTGACGTAGTAAACTTGCTCTGTAGCTCACCTGGTACAGCACTGAACTTACAATCCTGAGAAATATGAATCATGATAAAAGAGCTCAAAGACTTGAGGAAGCAAACTAAAACAGCATGGTTCCTTCAGCAAATGTGTTTTCATCTCATGTTTGCTTTTGTTTACACTACTGGTTAGATCTGGGGCCCGTTCTTCGTACCTCGCTTAATACATCTGAGATGATTTGAAAGATGCCAGATCTTCTAATTGTGATAACTAATCTCTGGCTAATTTGGTTCTTCAAACAAATTTGCGGATTTGATTAAAATATCTGGATTAAGTTGTCTAAGATTACTGCACGGTCTCGTGTTCCCTGAAAAGGGCAGATGTATCGATACTCGAAACCACGATCAGCAATGCAGCAATTGGCTGGTGGCAACTGGCAATTGGCTTTATATAATTAAAAAAGACACCTGACGAAAAACTTTTTTCAAAACAAATTTCTAGACTTTTATAAGGAAACAGCCAAGCGAACAAAACTACATAAATTGTATAATAGATAAATGAAATGTGCACTGTTTTTATTTTATTAACATTTTTTTTACATGATTCCCAATTATTTATATTCACGATTTCTAGTATTTGTACAGGCTTTACATTTTTATTTTAATATTGTAATTAGCAATTCATTTAATTTCATCTTTGATTTGTTACGTGACAGCATTAATTAAAGTTTCTTAAGGGTCAAGATCATGTTATCTGCATCTCCTGTGCTCCATCAAGCCACTCCCATAATAGCTGTCATTAGAGGTCGACCGATATGGGTTTTTCACCAGCTGATGCCGATATTTAGAAATCAGGGCAGCCGATGTCCGATATATGATGCCGATTTTTTATTTTTTATTTTTTTTATTTTTTTGGGCCGATATGTTTGGCCGATTTTCTTTTTTTCCCCCCATTCATCTCATTAAAGTGAGTTTGAGTAAATGATTATTGCAGGGTACAAGATAGTAATAGTAGTAGTAGCCCAATTTAGAGTAATAATACATGGCTCAAAACTTAAGCATCTTCTCAAAACAGTTCTGAAGGATGCTTTTTGTTCATGTTTGCCGACAGACACCAGTGTTTCCCACAGACTCCAAATTTTTTTCTGCCAGCAGGAGGCGCTGTTGGAGGTGGGTTTCCCCGGTAATGGCTGTAATCAAATAAGCGCTGCGCTCACAAACGCTACTTTATCAGGCATTACAGGAAAGACGAAATGAAAATGACATTGAAGCTTTTTTGAAGACAGTCGGTTATTTTTCAAAGATACATTCATATAAAAATACCTGCACTGCATTTTAATTTTGAAACGTGTAGTGCTCAGTTTATTCAAGGAAGTATAAGCTATGGCGTTATTTTACTGCCAAATGAGGAGAGCGCATTTTTGTAGCGTGAAAGTTGACTACAAAATTTTCGCGGATTTCCTTTGCTCTCACACAAAACCGGACGCACGCTCTCGGATATACGCTGCTCTCGCGCAGAGAGAGTGCGCGCACTTAAAACGTCTCTCCTCTCACTCAAAATGTGCGTGTGCGCGCTCAAACTTTGTCCTGTGCACTCGCAAATCTCTCCGTGCTCTTGCGCTAGATATTTTTTCTTGTCACACCTGGATGAAACGTCAAAAGTTATCAACCAATCAGATTTTTCTATGACTGACCCGATGAAAATACTAGGCCTACGTGAAGAGGGAACTGATCTTAGAATTTCTTTACAATTTAATAATATTTAGTCATATCAAATGTATATTAGAAATGGCTAGGAATCGGGTGCTTGGATGATTTATAAAATATGACAGCAACTCCGGGATGAGCTTCTAAGAACCAAATGATCCAAGATCAAGCGAAATCGTCAACAATCAAATCCAGCTAACTGAGTTAGCGACATATGAAGAACGGACACCTGGGGTAGGGTTTATTGTAGGCGGTATGTTATTTTCAAACATAATAGAGCTTTAATCTTTTAGTGCCACTCATCTTCCACATTCGTTTTGAATAAACTCACTGGACGTTTCACTTTGAAAGAGTAGTGAAACTTGCAAGAATCAATAATATAATTTTGCAGAAATGTCGCCACAGGCACTTTTTTCCATTGAGCCTGTGTTGGACAAATTTTCTAGCCATCTCTAGAGCACAAACTTGCTAGCCAATTGAAGATAATAAAGTACAGCCAATATGTAAAAACAGCATCAGGCAGGCCAAAACACCAAACATGTTCATGCTTTATAGTATATCACTGCAGAAATTTAACACTGTCTGTGACAAGCGCTAGTTTATAGTATCAGGTACATTAGCCTCTCTAACTGGAGTGTGCCAACAGCCTTTCAAAATCAAGCTGAAAGCTGCCAAACAGCACACAGCTGGGAGTTCATGCAACCCTGCAGAGTGTGAAATGGAGGCAGATCTCACAATTATCGGTTCTTATGGGTAATTGAAACAGTGTGAGTAATTTGAGTCACTGACGCCATCTACTTCATGCTAGCTTGGCACGTTAGCTACAGGCAAACTGCCGCTAGGTTAACACTATGTAAATGTATGTATATGAAATGTTCTCTCGTCCCAGAGGCTTTACACTCACAGCCTATTGTTCTTGAAGCTGAAATGACTTTAAAACTTTTTGTTGGTAATTTGGTTAGCCTGCTGGTAAATGCAGGCCATGATGTGCACCACACAGAGCTAAATGATCATCTATCACAAAATTTCCTCACCAATTCACAGAGCTTGTGAATAATCATAATAACCAACAGGAATTTAAGACACTGTAGGGAAGCTTGCTATTCTGAATGGATTCCACACCTCGACGTGGACAATTATTCTTTCATTGGCAAAAAGAAAATAGTGTTTCTTTGGGCGATTTTCAATATGTCTTGCTACTAATCCATGACACTGAGCTGTGAATTATTCAAACGAATTTCAGTATTTCAACAATCACTTTCTCATTAAAGCAGAGCGCTAAAAGGAATGAATGTTATGCAGAATTGTAGTTGTCAAATGCTCAGGGTTATTTCATTGGAAACCTTATAATGTAAGACTAAATGAAGTTCATAAGAGAATGTCTTTGTGCGTGTTCCACAAAGCAAACACTGGGATTTTTTGAAAGTCTAAAAACCAAACTCAAAAAGTCATCAGAAAGTCATAAAGTTAATCATAATAATATTTCTTAATAACACTAATAATACTAAAAATCTTACTGAAACCTTGAAATAAACAAGATTCTAAAAATATAAAATAAAGTAAAATGAAGAAGAAATATTTCAACATGGGTGCCCACCAATAAAAACTTTGTAAAATGTAGGGAGTGCTCTGCACTGAAAGTTTATAAAATTCATTTCATTGCATTCACATCCCTGTCCCTGAATCACAAATTTGTGTCGGAGTCTAAGCAATCACGCATCTTGTTTTGCAGTCCTCTGTTCTTGACACCAGTATTACAAAAGGCAACAAAAGCCCATTTTCTTTCCACTGCATTTTGTTAGACTTCCTGTCATGCTGATAACATTCACAGACTCGTATTAAAACTGTACAAAATTAAAGGACAAACAACAAAAAGATGCACGAAGAAACTGAGGTCTTTCAGTTGTTTTGAAATCGAGCTGGTTAATGCATGGCCTTTTGTTCGCATGGACGGCCGTGGGCTGTGCTAGAAACTGCATTAGCAGGTGACCTAGAAGTCAGCAGGATGCTCCATGCCACTGAATGTTTATGTGCATACGAGTGCATGGGCGGCCCTGGACGGCCATGTTAATCGCCAGAACACCATTAGCAGCAGGATACATGGCAGTGAATGTCCCTCAGGTGATATAATGCATTATTTTGTGTGGGCTCCAAATCTCAAATCTGTGTCTGAACCATTAACAGGCTTTGCATAAAGGCAAGAGGGTGTTTTTTTTCTCTCTACGGAACAGCACTTTTGTTGATTTCCTTGCAAAATGAATGACTTTGGCCTCATAAATCAAATGTTACAGCTCATTGCCTGTAATTTCTACATGCAAAACACAATCCTGGAGAAAAGATGATAATTACGGCCTCATCCAGCCGCTTCTGCCAAAAAAAAGGCACTAAAATCACAGTCAAGATTCTCTAGAAATCACTTTAGTGACTCTACAAATAAGTAAGCAGAAAAGACAAAGTGCATTCAAAGTCCAACAAATGCTAAAATAAACCACACAAAGAGAAACATAATACTGTGATAGAAATTATTTTTCTAAAATAGTTTAATAGACCCTATAAGATTAAATGAGAATGGAACAAAATTATTAGGACTGTAAATTGATTTAAATGTTTAACTAAATAATGTACATAATCTGCTTAATCGATTCATATATTCATATATAGATCATTTCCAGTATTACTTATTCTCTAATATTGAGTTTTATGACTGATTGGAGCACATACTGTATATCAGTATTTGATATAACAAGAATTCATTTTATTTTTAGTACTTAGAATTTTTCCTCAGTATTGTGTCCTATGATTACTTGGAATCATGGAGTGAGTTGATTTTTTCAAGGGCGACTGAAATAATACATCAATTACACGCTCTCTCTCTCTGTCATGTCAGTTTATTAACAGGTGGCCTAATGCACAGAGTGAGCTATCAGCTTTAACTGACAGCCCAGCACAGGTTCCTATTACACACTAAAAAAAAATCAAAACTCCACCATCTGTGACTCTGTTGAGCTACTTATTTATTTAAATAAAAACATGTTACATAAATGCCAGATCAGAGAGCAAAATGTGACAAAAATAATTCCTAGGGGCCATGTTTACAAAGTGTCTGCCAAATACTGGCTTATAATAAATTATCCGGTCAAAATATGACACATACAACCGACCAGAACTCATATGCGTGTCATTTACATCACTTTTATTGTGGCTTTGACACCACCACTTTATGAAATAGTTTGCTAGCTAATACAGAGGAACATCTCTATTTGTTGAGTTTAATACATGACAATTTATAATTAGATTCACACTTTTATCCACTGACCTACAAAAACCAAAAAGATGAATTTATCAAACTGAATAAGTCACAAGTCCTCCAAAATTCAATGCAGGATGTGGTTTGATAGTTGGGTTCAAATGAAGTTCATAAAACACATAGTTCCCACTCCCAATCTGACTGAGACACATCTGAAACTGTGAAATAGCCATACACAAACATGACATGAGGAAACATCTATTTTGTGTTTGCAAACCGCATGACAGCTTTTCCGAATGCATCAAGACAGTCATACAAGCATTGTTGCAAACACAATGGCTCTCCAGCTTCAGCACCATGATAAAAAGAGACAGTTCCACTGATCTGTTTTCTGCTTCTGTTCAGGAGGCACTATTGTCCTGATGCACACAACTTGAGCACAATTGTCAGGATGCTGTGCGGTGCATATGTGATTAGAGTTTTAAGATGCAGCTCCTGCTGTGGGCGATATACTCTTGCTCTCTCTAACCAGTGCAAAGGTTAATAAAGTCACAGAGAGACATTTGAATTCAGTCCCTAAGGTGTGCCTGCTGGGCGAGCTGCGGCCCGGTCTCCATGAAGCCCTCATGGGTCAGTGTGTGAGATGTCCAGCTATGACAAACAGTCGCCACAGTTTGTTTTCTCCTCTATGACGAATCTAAAGGCTCTTTCGTTGTTTTATTTAAGGTTTATTAATAATCACAGAACCGGCTTTACTGATGAGATGCGCATGACAATCGCATGCGATATATCATGCAGCCCTAATCTAAAAGCATACACCAAAAGGACAAGTTAAACATGTTAAAGTTTTAAACAATTCGATCATTTTATTAAATATAATATATAATACTGTTTCAAATAATATACATGCAAAAAAATTTATCTTGTAGTATTCTAAAAACATTGCTATTAAAAATGCAGTGTATAACTGGCTCTACTAAAAGGCTGCAGAACCAAAAATTGTAGCCTTCATATTTTTAATGGAAGGAAATGGACAGTACTTATATTCCATTTTTAAATTTTATTTATGGCTTTTGCGGAATAGGTCAGTCGAGAACAACAGTGGGAGAGCGAGGAACCTCTCAAACCCCAGATATGACAGCCGCTGCTGTGCTACAGCTATTTTAAGGTGCTGTTTTGAAGTTAATTAAACAGAATATTAATGAAAGGTTAATGAATATGAACAAAATATACTGAAACAATCTGAGTGTAAAATTATATTATACTTATATTAGAAAAGGTTGTTGGGAGAAACTCTATCTATCTTCATTGCTAATATCGTAATATCTTTTAAAAAAAGCACAAGATAGTTCAGCTAAATCTATTTATTCATGCGCCACTCTGGAATACTTGATGCTGATGGCCAATTGGTTTGTCAAATATTATTGTACAATGATACTAAACAGTATATACAGTATGACTCTTTTCCTATATTTAGCATTCAGCTAGTTTCATTTTATTTGTTGCTGCCAAATAACACCCAGAGCAGTCTCAAGAGACTTAACATGTGCTACAGGTTCTGTGGAATATTCACTGAATGTCACTCATTCAAGCAAGGACATCTCAACCGCACACAGTATTATGGTCTCGCTCGGTTAGTCAAGGGCAACTGACTCAGTTTTTAACCCTGGGTCATTGGCTCAGTGAGTGTTTCCTGCATCGCTATTCAGGAGCAGCAGCAGACGACTGTTTACGTGGCTAACGGCACACAGTTACGAACATACGGGCCAAAGTGCCATCTAATGTGTGAATGAATCACTCAACTAAGGTGATTCTTTCGAATGAATCAGTCTGAATCAAACCGAAATCACAAGACTAAATCAGACAAGTCACCTCATTTTTATGTGTATGTATATTGGCATCTGTTGTCATATTTCAGTAGAATCACTCATAAAACAAAATACAAATCATGCTGTCATTCATTCCAACCACCTCCGTCATTACTTGTTTGCCTGGTTGGTGGAATAAAGCTGAAATCGTTTCAAACTCTGAGGATTACCGAAGCTCAAGCTTGATTACGGGCTGCTCTCTGGACGACAGACATCTGTGAGACGGGCTGACAAATCAGTGCAACCGGATGCACCCTAAGTGGAGCCCACTGACAGAGGGGAAGAAAGTGTTTATCAGGAGCTGACCTCATGATGACACATGCAAACAGGAGCAACAAAACACAGTTCTGAATCCACTGAAAACATATCAAATTTATCCCACGCATTAAGATTAACCCTAATCCTGACCCCAAACATGACTTAAGGGCATTTTACATGCTCAGCTTGTGATATTGCCTCCTCTTGTGTACAGCCGTTTTCCTGTTGAGCAAACACAGCGACGGCTGCTTCAGCTCCAAATATGTTGCATGAGGAAATTACTGTAAATATTAAGTGAGAGCTAATAACATGATAAAAAATTATGAAATAAAGTGGTATATATTTCTCCTTAAAATATTTTTTTCTGGTGATTTATTGTAATAATTTATTGATCAATACTGGATATTTAATTGTGCATGTTTATTTTCTTTATTTTTTACATTTAGATTACATTTGCCATCATTTAACAAGTTCATCTTTAGCATATGAAACAATTTATTTTTTATAACATAATATCAGCTGTGTCACTGTGGATAAAAGTCTCTGATGAATGAATGAATAAATGTAAAATATAATCCACCATATGAAAATTAGTGCTGGGCAATGATTAATCGCATCCAAAATAAAAGTTTTTGTTTATATATGTGTGTGTACTGTGTCTGTGTATATTTATTATCTATATATAAAGACACACACATACAGTATATATTTTGAAAATATTTACATGTATTTACATGTATATATTTATATTCATATAATTTATATTATATATAAATATTATTTAATATATAATCATATCATTTTTCTTAAATATATACATGCATGTGTATTTATATATACATAATAAATATACACAGTACACACACATATATTATGTACACAAAACTTTTATTTTGGATGTGATTAATCGCGATAAATCATTGCTCAGCACTAATGAAAATAATGATTGACTTAAGTTAAAGAAAAAACTGCTGGGTGGGATTTGGTTCAATTCATCGCTGTTTCACCAGAAGATCGAGTTATGACATTTTGATAAAAAATTACAAGGTCAAAACATAAAAAAAAAAAAAATTGACAAATGGAATGGATGGATTGTTCACAATAAGATCATAGAGGGTACGTTTACATGAAAATGATGTACTAAAAATGAAAAAGTTTTTCTTTTGCGCTTTTGAAAATTTTTGCGTACAGATGACAATGTTGTCAAAATGATCCCAGTTCACACAGATCTGCGAAAACAAATAAAAATGCTTTATAATTATGCACTCCAATAATCCTATTTACAACTTTGAGTTTTTTTAAAGATCTATTTTGGCAATTTTATGATGATATAGGACAGATCAGAGCTGACAGGAAGTGTAGTGGGACAGAGATAGGGGGGTGGGATCAGGAAAGGTATTCGAGTCAGGATTTGTACGAGATTTGTAGTGTAACGACGCTGTATGTCGGTGCGCTGCCCACAAGGCTATCAGCGCTGACTGAAAAATCTATTTTTACAGGTTACATTTCAGTTACCATTTCCCCTGTACAGCATTTAGTGAAATTTATCATAAAAAAGAAAAATGTTTCTTCATAGGAAGACTCCAGTAAACAAACCACTGGTACGACTTAATTTTCACTGTCTAGACTGAGCGTGCCTTGCCACCACAGAGACAACTCAATTAATTAGCCAAATCTGATGGGTGTCTAAGCAATTACCCACCTTTAATTAACTACAACACATTTAAAGAGCCAATCAAGACATTTTGAAAAAAAAAAAAAAAAAAAATCACACACTGACGAAGCAACTTTCCAGTGTGCATTGTGACCTCCATGTTATCTAGTATCCTCCTCCCGCTCCGCTCCTTCCCTCTGGCGTTTCTCCTTCATTTCCCATCAGCAAGTGAAGCGTGGCGTTAAAAGGAGCCCTTGTGCTTCCTATCCTATAATAAGAGAACCGTGGACAAAAACACTTTTGATAACGATAACAATCTCAGGTGGTATTTAACAGAGGCAGTACGACAGAACAACACATGCCTGCAGGGTGTGTGCGCAAAAACATCCAGCGTTAATTGTCAGGCAGGCACACCGTAATGAGACAGTCCAAAATAAATTAGCGGGGTAACACTTGGCTCCAAAGTGTGACTCATGAACTTATGAACTTGTGAACAGGGTACGGAGAGAAGAAAAGATAATAGTACGAAGGCAGGATTTTTATAGCACTCAGGCACCCTGCTGATCTCCAGTGCAGAGCTGTGAGAAAATGGGAAGAGAACGGGTGAGTTATTCTCGCTCGGTACAGCGCTGCTGTTCTCTTTAGATGTAACTCAGCAGCTGTTTGCACAGTAATCACCCATGAGCATGTGAATACAAGACTCTACTGTACTCTCTATACACTGAATCCAGTTAGGGGACATGCTTTTGAAGGCTTCAAAGAGCATGGAAGCATGTATGAGCAGGTCCAGATGGAAACTGTGGACTTTTTCACATTTTAAGCACTCGCTTTGGGGAAAATCTGTGGAATGGATTTTTATGTGGTAAAAATGTGTTAAACTGATCTGTACTACACTTTAAAAAAAATAAAAATGCATTATTAAATTGTCAAACAGGTTCCCCCAAATGCTCTCCTGGCATGCTATTGGTCATCCATACAGATAGCCCCAGCCCAAACTCACGCTATTGGTTGAGTCAATGTTGCTGTTGTTGGGCTGTTTGGGATGTTCAAACAAACGGCATGTATTCATAACGCCATAGCAAAGGCCAGCAAAGGGGAAGTCAGTTCATTTGGCGGCCATATTTGAAAGGCCTCCAGGCAGCATTTTGGTTGTGGCTAGAAGGGGTACATCTCCGACCGGATACGAACAATGAAATTAATCTTTTACCTATTAGATTGTGTGTTATTAATGTCTACACCTACCCCTTACAATAATGGAAAAATAGTAATTATTGTTGTACAGTGTGACAAAAATTATGCTGTATTGATGTGTGCATGCCCAGTAGCGCCATACGTATCCCTTCTAGCCTTAACCCAGCTTTTTCAAGCATGACCAACTCTATCTATTTAAATGGGGAAATACTGAAATCTCAAAAACCTGACACTCACATTTAAATAAAATAAAATTAACTGTCCCATAAATGCTTAAATAACATTAAAAAGCATTTCAGGTTGAGCCCATGTACTTATGCAATTTCAAGCACACGATTCAGGAAACTGACTGTTTCTGTTGTAACCAAAGCCTCTAACGGCAGCTGTAGTGACACAATGACTATACTAATTGCCGAATGGCACTTTTATTTATAAATCGGGACTTATTCCACCATACTGCGATTTTAGCATACCCACATAAACTAGTGTTTTTCCTTGATGCCTCACCAGACCTAATCACCAGTGCAAAGACTTTGGTCATTAGGCCTGGAGATTTTTTGGATATTGACTGGCTTACTTAAAAGATATCAGCAAATTAAGCTAGGATTAAAAATAAAAAATGTACTCAAAAATGAAAGTTCACTATTTACTCTTATAGGAGACAATTTAATTAATATCCATTTGGGTGATTCCAATACAATGGAAGTCCAATAGGCACATTTTACACTGTTAACCGCTACTGAAATGCAGGAGACGAATTAGAGCACATTTCCACCGTCTACTGGCCTGGAGTGTAAAGTGCTGGATGCCACAGGAATGCAACGGCAAAACCTCAAATATCGAGTTTAATCTTCAGAGTACTTTTTAAAATGATAAGCAAGCTCTTGGGTGCCTTATTAAAGTTACCATGAAACCAAAACTGACAATTCTTATTTATGGAATACTGCAAAGATTATAATTAATAATTTATTCGTGCACATTCATATGCAACATTCCAAACCATTCCTGATGGACAAAATCAAGTCCAACATTTGTTCTTGTGCGATGAGCTGTTTCAGTTGGGTATATTTCACAATAGGGAAGAAAAGAGCAGACATTGTTTTTTTCTGTGGAAGAAAATAACTTGTAAGGACATGAGGGTGAGGTGGCATAATTTTCATTTCACAATCCCTTTAAAGAAGGAAAATTCTCCTAACTTAATTTCAAACCTAAATTTATATTAGATACTAATATATACTACAAAGACGTACTGTAGACCTGTTTTTCTTGCTTTCTCCCTAAGTCTCCAGCATCTTACACTCCGGATTTCAACTCCAGAACTCGTATCCCTGGCCGTCACAAGCAAAGCACAATAAACGTGGCATTTCCATGGTGACCTTCTACTAACCAAAGTTCACATTTGCTAATTGAAACTGGGTTACAGGAGAAGAATCGGCTTCATTTCTTTCCCTCTGTAAGACAGCACATCAACACTGTTGCTTGTGCTAATGCAAAACTGGAGGTCCAGTCTCAGTCTCTGCCAATGACAATGCAATCAGACAGTTCAGATGGGAGTGAAAACCAGACTCTTCACTTTTAATGGATTTTGGAGAAATGAGACTCTCCGACAGCAGCCGCTGACTCAGTTATCGTAAAACTGGAGGAGACTCCAAGCAAATCTGAGGCGCCTTTGATTATTTCTTTCACTGAGACTTATGTCTTTGACTTGCGCTCTGAAAGTACAGAGGAGCAGTTTAAATGTGAATTGGGGTTATACATATATTAAATGTGTAGTTTCACTTCCCAAAGGCATTTCCAAACTTTTTGTTCAGGTGAACCTCTTTGACCTAAAATATTTACTTGAGATTTAAGTTAATTGCGAATGGTTCCATGACATGCAAATAGACAAATAAAATATTCTATCTTTAAGTGTTTTCTTTTGATTGTTTTTATTTTAAGATCATTTATGTATTTTAATTTTACCTATTTAATTATTAGCTTTTCTTCAACACACGAACCCCAGTTTGTGAAACTAGAGCAGTAAAATCTAAAATAATTTGACTCAAATCTAAATAAAATATTTATTTTTTCCCTTTAATCACAATTTTTTACTGGAATCGCAAAATGAATTGTGGTTCATTTAAAATATCAATACTCTCAGTTTCTGTTAATTAAAAAAGTCAGAAAAATTCCTCGTAATTTTCTCTGTTTCTGAATACTATGTTGGACAATAAAATGAGTCTTCAAACAGAAATGCAAAAACACTAGCTGTTTTCAAACAGGTTTCTCTGAACATTCCCTCCCTCTTCCATTGGCTGGCCAAACAGATAGCCCCGCCCCAAACTCATGCTATTGGCTGAGCCAAAGCTGCTGTTGTCAGACCATTCAGAAGGCTCAAACAAATAGCACAATATTTTAACAACATTAAAAAGCCAGTGTTTACACTACAAATATCTGTGGTTTTCTCTATACAGTATTTTAAAATCCAAAAAATTACACATTTCAACTGAAATAAAATATTTTAAGACAAGTGAGGAAGGCATCATTATGTGGTATCTTTTTTTGAAACAGTATAAAATGTAGCATGATCCTCTCAATCGCTTAAGTGCCTCATTGTGTAGGTGTACTGGGTATATTCTGATTGACATTTATTGCTTCACAACGACTGCACTGAGCAAGAAGCAAGCTTTAAGACCTTGAGCTCAGCACAGGAGCTGTACTTATTGTACAGGCCAACATATCCCATAAATTCAGCCAAATGCTTCTCAACAAGATTAACGCATGCATTAATACTTTACAGAAATACAATTCCTCACACAAAGCCTGTTAGGGCATAAATGGGGGGTCATTTTGAAGACAGCACCCCCTTCTTATATCATTCCAAGGCCATATTTTTTAACACTACCGAATTAGATCGACATCAACAGTACACTAATGATGATTAATCATCCTGGATGAGAAGCTGTTCAAACTCTTGCAGGTTATCATCGCTCCCAGCTGTCCTGTCTGAGTCCAGCAAAGCAACATGATGGCACCAGCCGCGGGACTGATGTTTACATGAGGACTTTGCCAAGTGCTAAATTTATGCCCCCTCTCTAGCAGCAATAAACCTGAGTTTACACTGCACCAGCTGAATACAGAAATCTGGGAGCTGAATACGGTCCAGATAGAGGTGCTGTAGCATTATGATCGGTCTCCAATTCATCTCTATGTATCTACAGAGCCATAAAAGAGGCTCATTAACATCAGCATCTGAAGTGCATAGCCCATTTAAACCAGTATTGATCTTCATATCTGCTGCAAGTGGGACTGTGATATACAGCAACTGTAAAAAGAGAACATGCAGTTAATATAAATCATGCTGTCCTGTCAAAATATCATTACCTTGGATGTGCTGGTTCACAACACTCTCCAGCTTGTCCAGTCTCTCTATAATCCTCAGCGTTTCTCCTCTGCTGTCATCGTCAAACTTTTTCTCGTGCGTCCTCCCTGCAACTTTTACGTTTCCGTTATTAGACACATAATTGGTGATCCATCCGACGTAGAGCAGACACAAAATATTGGTCATGCCGCTTAAAATCACGCACGTGGACACCAAAGTTTTGGTTCTCCTCGTGCATGCCATCGCAACATCCCCACGTGCGCAGAAACAGGCACAAATCCTCTACGCGTTTGGCGGCGGTTCTGCTCTCATACAGCCGGGCTGAATGATCTTCCGGATAACATTTCGGTTCTCCAGCACATCTTATGTGACAGGGAGCTGCATCTGTGCGGATCTCTCTCGCGCTGTTTGACAGCGGGTTTACAGCTCGGCAGCACGCGCGCACGGCGTCAGAGCCAGAAGGACACGCGCTGCTGTTGACAGCCAATGAAGTTCAGCAGCATTAATGGTTTTAGGCCATCTGGTTTACATTGGATATCAAGTGGGGAACACCAATTAGTGTACAGTACTTTGGCCAAACTTAGAAATGTGTTGATGTTGTGCTAATTTGTAATTGCTTAATCTGGTTCTTCCAGCCCACATGAAAAAATACTATAGTAATTTATAGAAAGTACTATAGTGTTTTTGAACCATACTATAGAAAAGTAATTTGTTGAATTAATTTGTTGTGGTAATTCTATAGTTGCTGTGGTAATATAACAACTATAGTAATATAAACAAATTACCCAATACTGTACTAAGTTTTCTACAACTAGCTTATAGGGTATATTATACTACAATACACTACAGTTTACTGTAGTAAAAACTAAAGTAGCCTATACTACAGTATTTATTACAGTTTATCAGTTCACGATAGTTAATACTGTATGCTGTAGCATTCATTAACAAAGTGTTGTAAATACTATAATATATACAGTATAATACACTTTACTATATTATGATTCAAAAACACTATAGCCTAGTATTTACTATAAATTACTATAGTATTTTTTCATGTGGGAGGCGCCAAAATGATTGGACGTTGACAACAACAGTTAAAGGGAAATGTTTTCTCCTCACTTTTCAAAACGGTAAATCGTATTGTACTTTACTTTAACAAGTTTAACACATTGATGTGTGGACTGTAGGCCAGCCTCGTCTACAATAATGTCTGTCAATTATCCTCATTTGAGGAATTTTCTTAGCAAATTTGCAATAAATTTGTCAACATATTATGTAATAATTTGATTCAAATTCCAGTTGGTTTACAGACCTAAAGACTAAATGGTTATTTGCTAATCATATGTTTGTATTTATCGTTGTTTTCCCTGCTTTCCTTGCCGACCTGCATTTTTTGGATCCTAACAAGTCAGTTGAGAACCACTCACACCCCATCTGCTCCAAACTACAGCAGTGATTATTTTTAACTGTTGTAATCTTATGTAAAGAAAATCACCAATTAAATTAACTCTCTATTAAAATCAAAGCATTGTAATTAAAGTCAACATGAACTCACAAATTGATCCTATTTACTTTATTAATGCACATTCTTGAGCTTAATATGTGCAATTCATCTTTACAAAGTTATTCCAAAATTTAAAAAACGTTTGTTTTTGCTCTGTTTCTGAAATGATGCTTCTTTTCAGATAGCGTACCTAGAGAAAGCTACCCATTAGCATTCCCATTCATCTCAGTGGCATTTCTAACACTTCATTTCTGCCTCCTCTCTTCGCTCACAGGAACCAAACTTGATTCCTTCTTTTGGATAATGTGAGGAATCTGTTTTACTTTTCGCACCACCTGACTTTATTCTGGTATGTAACAGCAATTTTTCACAATCCAGTCAATTCCAGATTACACAGGTAAAATGGTTATTTGGAACGGCATTTTACGTTCACTTAAAAGTTATTAAACAGTTACAAAATGTTCCAGTAAGCTATTCAGGCAAGGTACTGTAGCGAGTCAATGAAGCAAACTTGACATAATTGTTTGAGAGTAGTTACACAATAGTTTGTGTTTTACTGTATTAAATATATCTGACAGTACTATTTAACATTCAAGGGAGATTAAAGGCTTTTTAATGAAAAATTTGACTATAGTTAAAATATTTAGAGAATTTCTGTTTGAAGACAAGGGGGGGCCAATTCCCCTTTCTTTTATGTCCTCTTAAACGGTCAGGTTGTATCTCATGCTTTCAGCATGCAATCGAAACAGCCTTCAAAGATGATCCTCATCAGCCTCCCCACTCCATTCGGGGCTTTCAGGGTGATCAAGTGAGAAGAAAAAAAGCATCAGAGAAACATTACGTTAACAGATGGAGTCAAGAGCAAACTACCCTGAGGCGCTGGCTTTGATCTTTGTCTTTGGCGCGCCAACTTACTCTTTCACCTGTTTAGTTTACCCAGATGTACGCAGAGACACCAGCAGGGCCACTGCTGCGTGAAATGATGCATGAAATATAAATGGACACTGAAATATTAAAGTACAAAGAATTTCTCTGAAGAGACCAAGGCCTGTAATTACTTCAAAAAATTTAGAGGATCTAGACCTAAGGTCTATGAATGATTGATCTTTAAAAGAGAAAATGTCACAGTTCAGTTTAGATTTCAGAAGGGATTTGGTAAAAAAAAAAAAAAAAAAAGGTGAGAACTTACAGTACGACTTCTTGCAATGAAAGTCTGTGTCTTCTTGGAGATGTGAAGACCTGGAGACTTTATCTACAATATCCTGCTCCACCTGCTGAAATAATCGGATTGCTTTAGAGAGCGCCTACATTTTTTGAATTGCTAGTTTTGTTTTACACTAAAATTATCTCTACATCCTTAAAGCAAGACAAATGTACTCTGCACCACCTGGTTACCGACACATTCAGCCGTGACTTCCTGTGCCAATGTATTTAAGCATGGAGCCTATGACTCAGCTATGCATAAGATCAATGAGACAGAATACACTCGGTTCTGTCTGCCACAGCCCCCACTGCAGTGAGATATTATTGGGCTGTAATTTAAACTGAGAGGTCTAGGGTATATCGGCTATGTAACAGAAGGAAGGAGACGCTGCCTGGAATATCAATAGCAATGGTGGTTCTTGCCCAGAAGAGCAATGTGAAATTTCCTTAATCAGAATCCGTAGTCCTGATGCAGAGCATGCGACGGTGCATTAATCTGATTGCTTTTCAACAGAACTTAGTTGACCTACTTGGTGAATGTTGAAACGTGGAGGATTATGGTTATGCAAATCCACATATACCGAGGTTTGTTTGGGAGTTAAAATCACCGTTTTAGTTGACCCTTACTTTTGACTAATATTATTACAGAATAGGAATAGTGCACCAGTGTTTTCAGTTGCAAGAAACTCACTAAACAACTTTTTTCAGTAGCCAGCAGCTGAGTTGTTCAAAATGGTGTCTTTTCCAGAAAGCAGCAGTGTAATTGGTTTGAATCAAAATGATCTGTTTTTCTGAGAGTATATTACTGAGCATTTCTCATACATTTTTCACTTGAAATGAATTATTGGGTATGTATGTCTAAAAATGTTAAGATTCATCCACACAGAAAATCTGCGCTGAAGCACAAGTGATATAACAATGTTGCAGTTTTATGTTTCAAACACAGATGGCAATAGAGAACCCAGAATTCTGTATACTGTACTTTTAATGTTGCAATGAAATGGAAGAAGTGGCAGATCTTTCCTCCTTGTTGTGATGTACATCCAAATATAATGGTTTATCAAAAAAGATCAAATGTGGGTCGGGGACTTGGTTTAGTTCATCAGTTTGTTGATTGGATGTTGGCAGTGCAGTTCATTATGGAGTTTAAGTGGACCAAATGATTAGAGAAATCAGAAGTCTACTATTTTGTTTAAGATTTAGCTTTTTAATAATTTATTTTATTTCAGTTAACATTTATTAATTTTTCTTGGTATAATCATATGATTTAGACTATTTTAATTTCTTCAAATAAACATGAAAATGACATTTTTCTTTTCAGATTTATTCACAAACCCTCATTGTTTTTGAGCCAGAGAAATACTCTGATTATAATATATATAATTTGATAGTTAAATGTTTTAAAATACATTGCCTCCCACAAACGCCTTAGTGTAGGTAGCTACTTTTTGTTTTGTTTTCCAAAGAGTATCTTTACTGTAGTTTAAATCATTAAAGGAAAATTCACCCAAAAATGAAAATTCTGTCATCCAGACATGGTTGATGGTAATCATTGACCTTATGGATGGTTTTATGGAAGTCAATGGTATACATCAACTGTTTGGTTACCAACATTCTTCAAACTATCTTCTTTTGTGCTCAGCAGAAGAAAGAAATTCATACAGGTTTACAACAATTTGAGAGTGTGTAAATGATGACAGAATTTTCATTTTTGGGCAAACTATTGCTTTGAATATTGAGTACCTTGGCAGGTTACACTTAAAGAAGCTTCTCCAACACTGCATTGCATTAGATGTCATTTTAGATAGTGGAAGGGATTTGGGATTGCAAATGTGGGCTACCCATTGCAAAATCAATTGAAAATGCTAATGTTGTGCCATACTGTCCTGCGGAGAGATTTTTAGTGAATTAAGCTGTGGTCAGATCAATTCAAAAGCGGCTGAGCTAATTTACAAGTGAAAGATTGCCCATACTCCGATAACAGTGGGAATGCATGCTCAATTTCAGCAAGAACAAGACATATCTCTGATAACAATGTTCCCCTACTGTATGTAAATCAGAAATTATGCACAATACAGTGAGACTGTCAAGAGTTTAATTTATGATCCTCATTGCTTCTATTACAGATGCAAACTTGCTTGTATAATAGTCAGCGAAATGTGAGACAGTCTCTCTTGTGTAAGTCCACATTCTCTGATATGAAAATCTGTGTGCTTAGTTTGTATTCATGTTCCTGGCAGTTTTAAGATAAGGGAATGTTAGAAGTTCCTGCCTGAGAAAATCTTATTTTCTCAGAATCCATTAAAAGGAGAGTCTGACTTTCACCCCGATTCAGACGGTCTGATTACATTGTCATCTAGAGGTACAGAATGCTTTGTGATCGGCCATGCTGTATAATTTCCCATGGTCATGGAAATCCTGGAAATAATCAAGGAATTTAATAATTGGGATTTCCAGGCCTGGATAGCTACTAACAATTTAAAATTCCCATTAAAAATACATGTGTACAATCAAGACTGCGTGTCTTTCAATAAGATCTTCTGAATATTTTAGGATTTTCTTTCTTTTATGTACTTTTTGAGTGGTTAATAAAAAAAAATTCAGGCAAAAATTATTGCAGATTTTCAAGTTCATTTGCATGGTTGAAAGCCTACATAAGAACAGGCATTCAGAAGACACATTCTTTATGGGTTGAGAAACTCAATAAACCTCCCACTTCGTGGTAATTTACTGCATAAAAAGTGTACAGGAGAGATAATGTGTTTAATCAAGAGAGGGCCAAATGTTGAGACTAAAATAAAAAATGGTAAAATGCTTTCAACAGAAAATGATGTTCTTAAAACACTGGCACAATTACTGAAAATGAGTCATTGAATCATAGCATAATCTTATAAACACAAATTGGATATTTCAAGGCTCTTTTCATCTTAAACCATGCATCACTAATCATCAGCGAAAGGACATTTTTGCCTTCATTTCTGAAATGTTTTTCTTTTTATTCTTTTTCTTCAGATATTATAATGCAGAAAGCAACAAATTGCTAAATGCCCAGAACTTCCAGCAGAATTTATATAATTATTTCAAGCCTAAAAGCCATTGTTGTTATATCTTGAATTATGTTGCATAATGGTTAAATCACACATACACTTTGTAGATAAAAGGCTGATGTAAGTTTGTCCAGTGGTTATGTAATGATGACCCAGCAATTTCATTTACTCTATTTATGCATAAACAGCTTTCTGTGAAAGCATGTGCAGCAACGCAGCCTTTACAGCAAATGAGACTAAGTAGAAACACTCAGAAAGCATTTTAAAAACCATGTTGCTACTCGATAAAAAATTCAGAGGCCATTTAGACTCATACCCTGTGCCAACTGGAAGACTTTATTGGGTCATTTAAGTGTCTCACCTCATAATTTGTCACAAAACCTTAAGTCACAATAGTTCAGCTTCTGGTTTGAATGTGTATGTGTTTAAGAGGGAATTGTTTTAATAACTTTTAAGGATTTTTTAAGGAATTTCTGATCAAGTACTCAACAGATAAGTACTCAAATACTCATGGGCTGTTTTTTTATCTAAATGTATCTGAAGACTCCTGACATCTATCGTAGCTCTTATTGAGTTCATGAGAGATTCAGATTCATGAATGAATCATACTTTTGAGTCTGATCTTTTCAGTCTGATCAATGAATCAGTTTTGAGTCTGATCAATGAATCAGTTTACTCAGTTTACAAAACCACTTAGGGCTTCGTTTACTAAAGACATCAGAAGCCTAAGTCAATTTTATAAGCTACTGTCGTCACCAATGATCTCTATGTTTAAAGTGCTGTTTGGAAAATAAACTCTGAATGATACATTTGTGAATCCGACTTATTCGGTTCTTGTGTTCAGCTCAGTGAATCAATGATCTAGTTGAAGTACTGGATTGGACGATTATTAGTCAACAAGGACTTTGTGAATAAGTACTTTTCACACAAATATGTCGAATGGCTTTAGAAGACTTGGAATATAGCACATAAATCTTATGAAATATTTACATTTTGTGGTGAATTTGTATCCATTTGAAGCTACTTGAAACCTCATTTGCCATTCATTGTAACTGCATGTAAAAGAGCCATCAGCACATTATTAAATGTTTTTCTTTTGTATTCCACAGAAGTTTTGTACTGACACAAAGGTACAAAGGAGTAAATAATGACAAAATTATCATTTTTGGGTGAAATATCCTTTGGGTTCTTTTAGAAAAGAGTCCCGTCATAGTTTGCAATGCTTTGCCTTCACACTTTCTTTGCTGCGAGCTATGGCATTTTTGTAATAAATTCCAATGGTAAACATCCTCTGGACAATTTCATCCATAATTGAGAAATAACATTCAGGCCAACCGCAGAGTTATAGGGCAACAGAAGGAATTTCTACATTAAGGGTCTGAAGCGTGACAGACCTTGGCTTCTTGCTTCTGTGCTGTGAAAAACAACTTCTTGTATGGTTGTGATTATTATATATGCCTGGTATGAATGTAAACTGGTCATGTAAGACATATTTGAATCATGGTGGCTTACTCAGTCCTATAGGGTAAAACCTTAACCCCTCGGAGGAGAATAATGTCCAGTCTCTCATCCTCTCCATGTGATTGTTACTGCTTAGCAGAGCACCGTTAGGAACAGAATACTCCTGCTATGGTGTACAAGGGCACCCTTTCACTGTTCCTTACCCCCATTACTGCCATCTACAGCAGTTTTATAACTCTATAGTCTCAGTTCCTTCACAACTACAACAGAGAGTACGAATATAAATATTTGCTCTGACAGTGATTCAGTAGATTATGATTCTTTACTAAATGATGTGGTGAATCATAAAATCTGCAATTTGGCCTTGATTGGGTTTGTAATTATGATGATGCTGATGAGCTACTGTGCCAACGATCACATCCATGGTGGAAAAACCTCAGCTGAACTGTAAAAGTCTCAACACAACAGTGCACCTCCACTGAGTCAAGTACACATTTTATGTGCAATGCTATACCAATCGGTATTAATACAACTATATAAGACCTGTACAAACCCATATGTACTGTAAAAATAATTGTTTTAATCAGAATTTTTGCTTTATTCTTGCATACCAGTAAAAATATTGTCACGAATCCGGTCCGTGGTCTTCCGTCTGATTGCCACCAGAGGTCGCCCTTCCATTATATTGACTCTCACACCACACAGACTGTTACATGTCACTCTGGACTGCATTTCCCATCATCCATTGCACTGATTACATACAACTGTAACCAATCACACACACACTATATTACACCCATTCAGATCCTGATCAAGTTACCGAGTACTGTTTAGTGTTTATCGCTCTCCAAGTGATAGCTACATTACGGAGCCATTCCGTGTTTTCCTTAGTTAAAGTATAGTTTAGTCTTGCTCGTAGTCTATTTACCCGTATCTTGATTTTTGCCTGTTTTCTCATTTTGTCTGATCTCTGCCTGCCCTGAAGTTTATAAGCCTCCCTTGGATTTCTCTTTCGTCTTGTCGTTTGGACTCTATTTTCCCCTGCCTGGACTATTGCTCGTGTACCTGGATTGTCTCTCTTTGTTTTGCCCTTTGGATCACGTTCGCTGTCGATCGACCCCGACTGTTCACTGGACTACTATTGTGTCTTGCCTGTGCTATACCCGTTTGCTGTTGTTCGACTTTGCCTGTGTTTTATGACAATGTTAATGAATAAAAGCTTGCATATGGATCCACACCCCTCTCGTCTGGTCGGCTCCGTAACAAATATCTTCTAATAACATCAATAACACAAGATAAATTCATTTGAGAAGCAGAGTATTGTTATATATAACATATAATGGGAAAAAAATGTAATGTAAAAGTAATATGTAATAGGCAGTGTTAGACTGTGATGTATTTAACACCCCATAAATCATACGCTTTCATCAGCCTGTCATTTTTCTTCTGGAGTGACTGACATATTTGTACTTGTATCATATCTCATCTTAAGAAGTGATATATGAGATGCAGTAGCAAAGACATAATCCAAAAACAGTGTGACAAAGTTGTTATTTATCTATTTTAGGATCCCCTAAAATGTTTTTGTTGTTATTTTTATCATTTTCTTATGACGAGACCGATTCCTGAGGCATAAAATGGACATTAGAATCTCATCACAGTCAGAACAGAAGCTACAGAGATTAAGATTTGGTGTTTTGTATCTTATTACCTGATTTCACAGCTGCTTGTGGCCTCAGACACACAAAACATAGGGCAGTGAGTCCTCAGGATGGATTAACTCAGTTCTGCCTCTCTCATTACCTCCATCCCAGACAGCGAGGCACTGCTTCAGAAAGGAGCTTCGAGCTCTATGAAGCCATAATTATCATCTCTACAAAGAGATTATGTGCTGCATGCAGAGATGGGAGCCAATGGGCTGTAAACTCAAATCATTAGGCAGGCAGAGAGAACCTGAGGAGTAATTCAGGGACCCAGGGAGAGGGTGAGCTGTCTCCAGAGCCCACACTACATTAACACGCTGAACTATACAGACTTACATGCTTAGCGCTTCCCTCCCTCTGAGAGGTGTACACAATACATTATGAAAACAGAAAAATACATTGTTCTTGCACATGTTGCCCCCACCCACCATATGCCACCTCACAGGAACTTGATTAATTGTTCTCACAGCCACTTTTGCTGTATTGCAGATTGATTGACCACATATGGAGAGCTTCATCTAAATCCACTCCACTTCCTCTCCATATGTAGCCGGGGAGGTGGCTAGTAGTAGAGGGCGTGGCCATGCAGGCCTGGAGACGGGGTCCGATCTTTTTGTGTGGAAGCGTGCTGTCTGGTAGCACTTCCCTGTTCGTTTGTGTACAGACATGGTCTGGGTGAGCAGACATAAACATCGTGCTGTTCTCTGTACGTTTAGTACCTCTGTTTGATTGTGCACATGGTCCGGGTGAGCAGATGTAAACATAATGGATTTGTTTGCCGTTGGTCACGCTCATTCTTCTTTGATCCGGAAAACCTTTGGAAAGTAGTTCGGGATTGATGGCGGTGTTGCAGGTTTAGTTGATCGCTGTTCCTCCAGTGTTTGTTATGTTGCATTTCCTCAGCTAGTCGGTCCTTGCGTGTGCGCGCTGTATGCCTCCAGCGCAATTAAGATTTGATGATTGTTGTGAACCAGACTGGCTAGCAGAGTGTTTTATTTTTCTTGTTTTCTTTGTTTGTACATCACTCCCCAGCCTCGTGTTGCCAGCCAACCTTTGTACCCTTGTTACATGTTGATGCTTTAAAACAGTGGTTCCCAACCACGTTCCTGGAGGCCCCCCAACACTGCATGTTTTCCATGTCTCCCTAATCAAACACACCTGATTCAGATCATCAGCTTATTATTAGAGACGCCAAGACCTGAAATGGGTGTGTCAGACAAAGGAGAGATGCAAAATGTGCAGTGTTGGGGGACCTCCAGGAACGTGGTTGGGAACCACTGTTTTAAAACACGTGAATTATTTATTTGCATGAGGGTTATGTTTGCAGTGAAATTAATTGTTGATTTGGAGTATTTCTTTTGACTGAGGTGTCTTTTACATGTAGTAGGAATTGGAGGGTATTTATGTAATTTCTTTCTTTTTTTGGATTACTTTGTGCAGAGAAGCTTGGATTGTATTGGGGTTTATAAAGGGCTGGCTGGCTGTTAATATACTTTTTTGAGGGGAAATTAATTTCTGTTTGCATTCATTTTGTTGTATTGGTTTATTTGTATTAATAAACTTATTCTTTGTGATATAAGTTTATAACTATTAGTTGTTCTCTGTGGTCGCCCTTGCTTGAAGGAAGAGTTACACATAGCAAAGCCATTAACCCACTTTACTCAGCAGGCACCAGACGTCTATGTAACGTCAGGTTGACGTTGGACATGACGTCGGACAGACGTTGCATTTTGGTTGAAAATGAAAATCGGGTTGACGTCAATATTTGACGTCAATTTGACGTTGACTTAACGTTGGATTTTGGTTGCACAACCTAAAAACAACAAAATCTCAACATCAGCTGATGTCGGTATTGGACATCAATTTAACATTGACATTAGACGTTGAATTTACGTTGAATTTTGGTCACCCGACGTCGCAACCGAAATTTAACCAAATTCAAAAAAAAAAAATTGCTGGTCATCTCTGGATGCATAAGTAACTCTCTATTATTAATAGTTTTCTAAAAGCTTTTCAATTTTAAGTCCTTAAAACCAGTAGAGAATTAGCATTCTCAAGTCATCTTTGAATGCATTTTTAAAATGGCAGATTTCTAGCACGACCATAATGTGAATTTACATGTTTGACCAATCAGACAGGCCATATTTAGCATTTGCCACTTGTTAGCAACTTTTATCAATGTTTTGGAGCACAAAATCATGTTTGAGGAGGGACAGTGTGTAATTTAAGTTATAGAATAAAACTGGAAAGTTTCTTCTTTACAAGTTGTATAGTCCATATGTAGCCTTGTTAGCTTGATAGCAACTTTTAGAAACATTTAGTGAAAGTTTCCTCTTGACAAATCAGGACATTGTAGTCATAGCATTGTAAGCTTGTTAACTTTTAAATTTTTTATTTTTTTTTTTTTGTAAATTGTGGTAGAACAAAACTGGAAAGCTTCTTAAAATCAGACAGACCATTGTAGACCTTATGTAGCATTGTTAGCAACTTTTAGCAATGTTTTTAGAGTAAAAATTCACTTTTAAGGTAGGAATCGTTTGTAATTTATGCTGTAGAACAAAATTTGAAACTTTCTTGATGACAAATCAGACAGGCTGGCTTGGCAACAATATTTTTAGAGTGTAAATTAATGTATGAGCTACAGCTGTAAAGCAAAACTAAAAAGTATCTTCAGGTAAAACACTCTTATTTTACCCATAAATCAACAATTGCTAGTTTAAAAACACATTTGAATTCTTAGGTATATTCTTAGCCTTCCAGGTCGGCCTAGAAACTGAGCAGCTCTTTTTGAATACAAACATTGATTGTACTGTGATATTGAGGATAACTGCATAGGTCCAATATTGTCAAGCGTTCTGGACTCATATCTGCTTGATGTGGAAGCTCTGGAAGTCCTAACACTGAGAACATCAGAATGCTTATTTGAAAAGCAAATGTCAGAGGAAAACAAGTTTTTATGACAATACTGGCCAAATGGAAGGTCACCACAAAAGGTCAAGAGACAGAGATGTGGGATGAAAGGAAGCTTTGAAGTCTTGTACTTTTGTTCCTAAATGAAGCATAAGAAAACCAAATTGGCCAAAAGGCAGCTGAGGAAAAGAATAAGGCAGCCCTAAAAATATTTCACAAGAAAATGTAATATAAATGCACACTGATAATTAAGGAAATGTATTCATTTTTAATATTTCCAATGATACTAATAAATTCTTTTGTTTTAAATGGCAAGCATATATATATATATATATATATATGAGATAGATTGATTGATTGATTGATTGCATTGCACTGGGTCATTAGAAACAAATTGAATTACCTTGGCTTTACCTTTACCTGGCACAGAGACCGTATCAGCAAATCACCCAGTGTGTGTGTGTGTGTGTTGGTTTTTGGTGCAGCTTGCCGACAGTGTTTGAAGTTCATCCTCTGACATGATGGATAATTGCTATATAACGAGTGTTTATAGAAAGAGTTGATCCACGTCCCGAGAGGGAGAATGAGAGAAAGAGAAAAGGAAGGCACAGTGATAAATTAGGCTTATGTGAATACATAAATATGTTTAGTAAGCTCTCCCAATCCATTAATGACAGCTGATAAATTCAGGTAATGACGCTATGTCAAGACTTCGGTAAAGATCACCTTGGCTTTGAAACTTTGGAGCCCTTTATAGCCCAAAAGTCAGGCATTAAGGAGGAATTTGTGAGCTGTTTGTTTACTTCAGTAACAGGCTATTTCCTCAGTTCAGTGATCATTTCAAGCCTGCATAAAAATACCATAGATTTACATGGTACGCTCTTAAAGATAAAGGTTTCAAATTACGGGGTTTGCAGCAATGCCATAGAAGAACAATTTTGGTTCCCTGAAGAACCTTTAAGTGAACAGTTCTCAGAACATTTTAAAAATCTAAAGAACCTTTTTTCCACTATAAAGCATCTTTTGTTTAATGGAAAGCTTTAATGGATGATAAAAGTTCAAGTTTTATGTGGTTAAGTACCATTCAGATTTTGAGAAAATAATTTTTAATATTCACTAACTTCTTTCCTAATGTCTTTTGTAAGGAAAAAACTACTAGATCAATATAACCACAGCTTCATCAATATTTACTGTATTCAAATTAAAAATGTCTCTACAGTCACTATTAAATTTCACATTGCAAGCTCTACATGTGAATTACTGACTTGTTTTGCCCATTTCTGTCCAGGATTTGAACTGCACAGGACAGTTGCCTTGCTCAGTGTCTCTTGCAGTAATGCAAATCTTCATATTGATCTGAAGAATTGTGACAAATTGTCTGAAAAATTATTCTGCATACGAAAGCACCATAAAGCCATTCGGATGGATCTGGGGGCTTTGCTCACTGCCCCCATCATCCGTAGGGCAATGCTGGCCCGATGTAATGGTCTCAAATACATCATTGCTCCATATTTATTCCAGCTCTGTTGTGCTGTGCCACACATCACCACGACATCGTGAATCACTGCAGTCCTGTCGACCCTCAAAAGAAGAGATGGATGGATTCATATGAGCAAGTAAAAACTCACACTTCAGCAGAGGCATAACAAGACACTAGGCCTGAAAAGGAAGCAATCTTTTATTCATTGAATTGTATTTTGCATAACATCAGGTTCAGCATGAAATAATGATATTCCACTGTTGTCATTTTTTCTGAATATCAAAGAAATTTTATGTCATGATCCAGTTTACAAAGACCAAAGCTAACAAATCCCTGTCAAGAGTGTTTCCTTGAAATGAAAATTATCAGATAACTTTTTCTTTTTTTTTTATATCCTGCAGTGTATACAGTGCACCCAAAAAACATCTTCCATTTCAAACAAGAGACTGAAAGTAACTGAAAGAGTGGATTTTTGTTTTCACTATTTTTAAGGTTAGTTGTACAAAATTATTTAATATAATATTTAATATGTATAGTATAAATTAATAAAAATGTTAACATTTTATATTTACATTTGTGCATATTTATACATTTTATTAATCTGTAAAACTGAACTCCCTGTTATTGTCAGCCCTGTTACATCATACAACTTGAGATGGGACAATGCAATTTTTTTTAGCACTTAACACACATTTATTTTACAGAATGTTTAAAAATTGCACAAAAATTGCTATTTTAAATATCAAAAAGGCATATGTATTATAGAACAATCCAATTCATTTTGTCTGTATTGGAAACCCACAGCCTGATTACCTATAGAGATGCAGTTCAGCTGACACCTATTCATGAGCTTTGTGCATTTCGTATTCCTATTATTTTGTTTGTGATGCTTTATATTCACCCATGCAGGAAAAATGAAACAAGATATTGATTCAGACACATTTCATGGAACAGTATGCAAATGAAACAAGCATCAGTCAAAAGACACCAACATGTATTTTGCCAGTTAGGAAGGAACCACAGTAGCCCGTGAGATGCCTTAATATGTAGCCCAGTGAATTAAAAAAAAAAAAAAAAGTAGTGCACAGTGAGTTGTAGGCCAAAGATAAGTTATTTACATTCAGTGGGTGAAGTCGTGATATTTATGTTTTTATTTATTTAAAGGTGCCTTTCAGTAACCAATTCTATATAGTTTTATGGTGGAAACAATGACTGATATTTTCCCACAGAGTCAAAATAGATGTCTTCTCACCATAATACATTTGAAATATGATACAAATAAATGTTGTAAAAACAGCATAATCAAAAAATAAATAAATAAATAAATAAATAAATAAAATCTCTTTAGTATGGTCCTAGATGTTGTGTATAGAAAGAAAAGAAATATCCAAGTACCGAACCTTGAGGTACCCCAACGGCAAGTTGATGTGACTTTGACAAGGCCCTGTTTCAAGATACCCTGAAAGATCCACCGGTGAGGAATGGACTTAAACCAGCTGAGACATGCCCAGTGTCAACAAGATGGATAGACAAACCAGGTGATTAATGTTGTTTAAAGATGCAGACATGTACAGTAAATGCAAATAAACAACCATCTAACAATGACTGACATTTGTTAATGACAAGAACAACATTATGCTTATATATTTGGAATAATATTTCTTGGACTATCACAGATTTTCTAAAAACCTGTTAATTATATCATATGAGTGAGTCGAAAACTAGAAATTGCTATTCAAAAAAAGAACTCTTTATATAAGTAAATATTCGTAATGAATCAGTGTATGAGTGATTTAATTGGCTTGCAAAGAGAATAAGCAGTTTTAATGAGGAAGAAATGACCAGAGGTGAACTATATCCAAAAATAAATAATAATACAATAATAATGAAAATAAGACTCCTATGCACATCTGTGTTTGTAAATACGGTAGATGTCCAGCTCATAAATTTGCCTAGCAGGAGGAATATGGCTGTTTGCCTTAAAGCACTATAAGTCTAATAAGAAGCTCTTAGAGAATAAACATGGACTTGGATCTCAAGGTAAATATGCTTCATACACATTTTTACAAGATTGTAAATGTTGTGTACATTGTTTTTTCTCTCTCTTTAATAAGAGCTGACTTCAAGAACATTCAGCTAATGTACCACATAAAATCTTCATATATGCAAGCAAGATTCAAATTGCATTTGTAAAACTCTGACTCATCTTTTTGTGTGGTATGTGTCAATACAGTGTATGTGCCTACAACTGTCAAACTCTACCATAACCATCTGGTTGACAGGATATGCTTTAAATAAACTGAAATAATTCTCAGCTATTCTCAAAGAAAATGTGATTTTGGGGCTTATATTAAATATCTAGTGTTAATTAAACATCTAAACTCATGTTAGCTGAGACATTAAAAATCAATAATGTGTAGGGAATGACTTTAGGGTTGTAATTTGTTGTTATCACACAGCTCCTCTATTCCACCCTTGTTGCTGTGCTAAAAAGCAATGAACTGAAGACTCTGTGCACTAAATCATTTTTGACAAGGCAATTTCCTTTAATTCACCTCTTTAATGAAGATAAACAACTTTTGTCTTGTTTGGAATTTGTAGCTTAAGTAAACAGGGCTGAAACCGATCTGCATAACAGCAGCAAACTGAAAAGGGTTTTTCGGTGCTAAGCTTGTCAGTGCCACTAATGCGTAGGAGTGAATGGATGAGGGATACGGAGACACAGAAATACTCTTTTTGAGGTCTGGAAGAAGTTTATCTAAAATCCAATCTTTCATGAACGAAGCCTTTTCACAGATCAGGGCTTTTTGACTAAGGAGCAAAGGTTCAGAGACCATCTTTCCGATTTGTGCTGTGATTGCAGACAGCGCTTTTATTTGAATGAGTTCTGTCTGCACATATGCACTCAGCTGACCTTGGATATGATTTCTCAAGCAGACGACTTCAAGGCATTTGCTGAGTCTATAGAATTTTTATTTGAATAGAGAATGTTTTGAAAAATAGAACAATCAAACAGGCTTTGAAAATCATAATTTATATGAGGATTTGGGGATATTAGGTTTTTAGGGTGTCCAGTCAATATCAAGTCATAAATGTATGAATCCACAAAAACTGTAAATTATTTATTATTGTTTTGCAATGTGTGTGTGTGTATATATATATATATATATATACTTTGCATATATATATACATACATATATTGCATCCTGCTGCTCAAAAATCTGTTTATTAAATAACTAATAAAAAATTGTTAGGAGTCAAGACACTCAAGCTCTGAGGATCATATTAATTTTGTTTCTTTAATCATTTTGAGTTGGACTAGACAATTCAGTGATTTGTGAACTTGAAAGTCACTAACTGAAGCAGTGAGGCTACGTCCAAAATCACATACTTCTTTTGAATAAATCCTTACTTAGGGAGTGTGTGAAGTATGAATGTAATTTGGGCGTATTACATTCGTCATACACTCTTCAAGATGCCATAGAAGAACCTTTTTGTCTAAATGGTTCCATAAAGAACCTTTAACATCTGAAGAACCTTTCTGTTTCACAAAAGGTTCTTTGTGGCGAAAGAAGGTTCTTCAGATTATAAAAAGATAAGAAAGAGATGGTTCTTTATAGAACCTTTAATTGAATGGTTCTTTGTGGAACCAAAAATGGTTCTTCTATGGCATCGCTGTAAAGAACCTTTTAAGCACCTTTATTTTTAAGAGTGTAAAAAGGAAACACTAAACAGTATTCCACTGTATTCATACTTAATAAAATACTGTATTAATACTGAAAGTATTCATAAAACCTATTTCCAGCAAGATTCTGAAGTGTGCATCCAATGGTCACTTTACCATATCCCACGAGGCCATAGGAGAGAATTTGTGAGTGACAGTGAAGCAACGCAATTGACGCTGTAGAGCACATGACAATGACAACACAATGAATGTACAGATTACATTCATACTACACACATTCATACTATATAGAACTTGCCTGTTTTAATGGTCATTACTTTTTCAAAAGAAATACCTGCTCTGAGAGTATGCAGTTTCTTTACCTCTTAGTAACAAAGGTAATAAAACACATGGTTTTATTATAAATTGCAGCAATGCATAATACATAATGCAAAACAAGATGAATGATTATCACAAACAGTATGTTTGTATTCCAGCTAAATCCACATCGACATTATTTTATTTAACTGTGTTATTTTGTGATTCCTTTTCACATCAACAAGACTAAACCTGTGAGAGAACATTGCTGAGTAAGTCACTGAAGATCATGTGCCAGAAAAGCAGTTCTCTTGCACCTGGTTGATCCGGAGCCAGAGTTTTGTTCTAGGAACTTTTCTTTGAGACTTTTCAGCAAGCTACAGTCATCCTCTTAACCTGGTGGCGAGACGTGTCTGTTTACAGAGAACAAATGCTGTCTTTTTCCTCACTGCAGGTGCAAGTATCATACCTCGAAAAAACACCTCAGATGTGCCACGAATTCAAAAGGAGAATCAAGGAAACTTTTGTCTCAGTGTTCCTTGCTCAAAATAGAGATATAAAGCAGAAAAATTGATGTCATGCCTTTATTTGACCATATTTGATTGTCGTGTTTTTCATTTCCTCTTTGCTGAATTGTTTTTAGTCAACACATTTCTGTGATAAAAACTTCTCTTGACCTTCTTCTTCAGTTTGAGTTGATGTCATGATTAGGTTTCTAAACCAATCAAGCCTAGAAATATATTCAGCTTCTTTCCCGACAAATGTCCCGTCCTTTCAATGCTGAAGTGAAGCTCATGAATGCACCTGGAACAAAAGGTTTTTTATTTCCCCATAAGCTGTTTTCAAGGGCATTCGCTCCATTTCATTACCTAGTGCATCACCACTGGGGAATCATGTCAGCGTTCCTATTTGCATCTCTCTGTAGAGAACACCACAATGTGGAGATGGAATGTGGTTGCAGGGGTGAATTGTGGAAATGAAACTCCTAGAAATCCATTGACTTGCCTCAGCATGGGACTCAGAGTTTTGTAATTGCAGTCTGCTGGTATGAAGTCCAGGATCCACTATTGTGTTTATATGATCCAACTGCGGATATCCTCAGTCATGTGGAATGCATGGTAGGCTACGTTTTGTTTACACTTATTACAGTCTAGAATTATAGGCAGCCTATAATTATCATTTACTTGCCCCCCATTTTCATTTTGAGAACATTTACTTCCCTGTATTTCAATGCACTGTATCTCTATACACTCCAGATCAAAACATTCCTTTCTTCATTGAACAAACAGACGTGTTGCGATGGTGATGTCTGATTCGTAAAGAATAATTCTTTTGAATCTGTTGAACTGGTTCACAAATTCACAGAATGATTCATTCATGCATTGGACTGATCAGCGATTCATTCCGAACGAGTCTTGAGTTAACGACTCACGATATACAGTATATTATAATATCGTTAGAGCTTGAGCAAAGGATTTGACTGAGCCAAAAGGTAAGTTGCTATAATGATGTATTTTGGTATTGTTTATTGTATATGTTGATACCATTTTGGTTATAAGCGGCTGTAAGATGTTTAAGTGCTAGCTAAATCTGTGCCGAGTCGTGAAAAAGTAGTGAGACGACATTTCACCATCGTATTTTCGAGTTGTTTTATTTGTTACCACACGCTTGAATTATCAGTAACTCTAACTGATATTGAAAGTTTAGTCTTTGAGGGACAGTTTTTTATTTATGAAAAAAGAAAGTTTGTTTAGGCCTACTTCCAGATTAGGCTAATCAAAATTTTTACTTCTGCCTTGCACAGAAGAAAACCAGGTTTGAAACATGATGGTGAGTAAGTAATGACAAAGTTTCATTTTCAGGTAAGCTGTATTTTGTCAAACTTAACATGCAACAAGAGTTTGGTGGGGATTTTTCTTCATCAAACAGGAATTCTGTGTGCTCAAAAAAGAAAGAAAAAACAATTAATTGAACCCAAGAGTCTGTTTTTAAGACACTTTGCACTTTTACCACTTTTTCACTTTTGCATATGGAAAATAAAATATATTTTTGATAGAGCTTTTTTGGTCTGATTATATTCTTCCAGTGTGCGGACAACTTCGGCTACTTGGGGATTTTACTCCTAATCTTTATTTGCCTATGCTTATCTTGTGATTTTAGTCTTAAACAACCTTCAGTTTACTAAATGGTGAAAATACACACTCTATTAGGTCTGCTGCAAAATACTGCTTTACCCAAAAAAGCTTGTAAGTCTAAGAGCAGCTCCTAGAGATGTAACAAAATGAAGTATTGACTGCTTGTCAGAAGAAAGAACACAATCATTTGTCTCCACTGAGAGGCAGGAACCAATCTTGAGAATGCAGTCCAAACAAATGATGGTGTGTTTGTCTGAAACATGGTCTGAAAAAACGGAGGTGAATACTGCAAATAGTGAGGAGAAAATCTGTCTGCAAACCATCTCTGGCACGAGATATTTCTATTGGATAGGAAGCAACAGAACCATCCACAGTTTGCCACATCTCTATTGTTATTGATCATTGAAGGAACTATATGATTTATGAAACTGCTAGCCTAGACAAAACCCTCCATCATTGAGTCAGTACGATTAGTATTTCAGAGCAGGGTGAAAATGCAGTGCCACGCCTGGCAAGAAATGTAATCATTTTCTGTCATTTACTCAGCACATGATTTAAGAGACTGCTACAAAAAGATCCTTGACTGCTTTATGCAGGGACCGTGTTGGGAGGAAGTCAAAACTTTAATAAAGATAGCACAAATAAACATTTAAAGGGGTAGCTCACTTGAAAATGAAAATTTTGTCAAAAATTTCTTTATTATTTTTCATTATTGTCATTATTTATTTATATTTCTTTCATCTGTGAAATACAAAATGATAAGAGGAAGAGTTTTGCACTGCCTTAAGAAAGGCAAACAGGTTTGGAACAACATGAGGGTGAGAAAATGATAACAGTGTTTTCGTTTTTGGGTGAACTCTTCAACAAAAGTCGCCATTCATTTTAACTCTTATTTATAAGGCAGAAACTTCATATCACTTGTATTGAGGTGACTCAAAGGTGGTTATTTCAATTTCCCAGATTTCTCAGCTGTGAAAGGAAGCAAAGATAAAGCAGCACTCAGTGATCTGTGAGTTATATTTTTCTTTTTTCTTTCTTTCCTTCCTTCTTTCTCTCTCTCTTTCTTTCTTTCTTTCTTTTTAAATAGTAAATACCCTTTATACATTACAGGGGAGGAACATTATCATTTTAGAGGATTTTATGGGACAAAAAAATTGTGTAGTGCAGGATGATTCATCAATATTTTTGATCCAGTTTCCCAGAAAAGGATCAAAGAAAGACTACGTTTCTAAAAGTGTATAATCTCCGAAAATGTAATGTTTAGGAGTACACTAGCATATATATGACTTCATAAGCTTTGTGAAAGTTCAGATTTATTTATTGTGTGCTCTCAAACTATGCATGAAAATTTTAAAAGACATGATACAAACAGTATTAATTAGAATGATGCACGACGCAATATTTTTTAGATGGTGTTATTCATCTGGAAATAAACAAATATTGCATAACTCTAAGCAGAAAACAAGAAACCGTTTGCCTGAGGGCAGCAAGGAAAGTGGGAACTGGCTACAGGGTCATTTGTCATCTCTGTACAAAGAAAAAGCCCCCAGGACCTTCACAGGCACACTCATATATAAGGACTTACTCACAGTGAGAGGATCCTGGAAAGCAATATACACCGATTCTCATTCAGACAAAGCAAGAGATTGCCGTCTATTAATCATCTCAGGCCTGGACAGAGAACAACGGCCTTCCTTTGAGCATGTCTCCTATCGTCAGCCTCTTTATGGGATTTGGAGGAAATGGGTCATGACTTCCTGCGCTCATTTTATAGTTGAACGATCTCACCTCCAAAGGTGAGGTTTAACAAGAACTTATGAGCCTGTATGTCGGGAACATAAAGTTTGAAAGGAAAGTTCGCCAAGAGAGGCTGGTATAATACCATTCAGGGCTGGATTTAGTAGGGTGCTAGGGTGGGTGACGCCCCTCAGATTGTCTCAAAGTGTAACATTCAAATTATTATTGCTAGCAGAAGTGACACTGGATTAAATTAAGTTCTTTTAGGAGCGAGTTTGCAGTGGCTTCTGCAGCTAACCATGAGAGCTCCGACTGACTTATGAAATGTTTTCCAAGTGAGTAGTTCTGTCATGACAGCTCTCTGAGAGTTTAGCATGGTATTGTACATGACAATGTTAATGTGTTTTGTCTTGACGGAATAGATCTGCTTCGCTGCTGCTCCTGCGGCAGAGCAAGTACCAAGACTTGCTACTGCAAATACACATATAACATGTGAAATAACCCCCATATATACCATACATGAGATCACCCTGTAGAACAGGGCTAGTCAACTAACTTCATTTGAGGGGCGGATTATCGAACTGAAAATTTGAAGGGGGCCAAGGGGGTGGGGGCCATCCCAATCTCTTTCTGAGGGGGCCTATAAATTAGAAATTAAGTTGAACTGCATATTCAGCAGTAAAATGAACTAATATTACCAACACCAAGATCTATAAAAGGTTAACAGAGTGCTGTCTGTCAATCAATTAAAAAAATAAATAAAATTAATTAATCACTTATTTTTCTGTAATTAATCATGATTAATCATATATTTATATATCCAAATTAATGTAGAAACAACATAAAGATATTATATTTTAAATATGTGTTTAATGGCATGAGTAGCCTATTATTAATAAAGTTTTGATACCAATACTGCTACTGGTGTCTCTATTAAATGCATTTTCCCTCAATTTTCGCTATTAATTATAGCCATTCAACATTACAGTATAATTGAAAGCCATTATTTTTAACATTTAATAGGCTCTAAAATATATAACAACTTTTAATTTAAGTGATTTTAAAACAATCTTCACATAAACTATAAATTGTATATGCATAAACTATATTGGTTCATTTTTATTCAAGCTACAAAAGTTAATCAGCGACTAGAGCAGTCGAGTGATTTCTCTTTTTCTTTTGTTCTTTGATTTACATCATGATTTACACATGACGCGGATCTGACACACATCCGATTTTCTCCAAACTCTTTACGGTCATTTAAGATTTTGTAACTCAGTTAAAACTACGTTTACGAGGTAACTCACCAAAACCGCGAATTTTGACATAATTTTGTGTGTTTTTGTCAGTTGAAGCGCTACTGGGAGTCTGAAGCATCTCAGCGTATGTGTACAAGGTGCAGCCTTTCAAACTATACTTCATTTGATAATATTTTTTGTCCAGTGTTTGCGCTATTTCTCGCCAGAAGTTATGACCAATAACACTGTCTTTATACTCGGTTAGACTAGAGTTGTGGATATCTCATATCTCCCTCATAAACGCTTGTCAACGCTGCCGTCTATTGATGTTGTGGTCTCCGTAGATTGTTGTTATTGCGTCTCTTTCTTTTCTTTTTCGGATGGCCCGGGCCAGTGTTGCCACCTTGAGGACAACAATTCAAGGCATATGTGCGACCTGCGCATACTTCTCTCTCGGGCCGGATGAAGATGATTGGCGGGCCGGTTTTGGCTGCCAGTTGACTAGCCCTGCTGTAGCAGATCTATACAGGTGGAGCTGGGGAAGGTGGAGGGTTTCTGAAGCGTGCTGCAATTGCTACAGCAAGTACTAGCCATGTATTTGAATGTTGAGCAGCAAGCTCATTGGCTGCTGATACAAAAAGAAACCAATCAGCTGAGCCATGTGAATGATGATGTCATTATGTCAGATTGAGTTAGAACCTGTTGGACTGTGCCATCTATTTGTATGCGCCTTCCTGTCGACTGAACCAGCCTTGCCAATCATTTGTGAATTAATCATTCTTTTGAGTCAGTACTATATTTTCAGTGCAGAACGGTTTGAAATGATTCATATTTGTACAAACCGGTAAATGAGTCATCTGAAGCGTTTTTTCAGTAAAACAAACCATATAAATACGTAAGAATACAGAAAACAAGCAACATCGGATGAAGTGGATATTCACCAACAAACAACTGAAACAAATGGTTAGTTTTTGAGAGTTAACTTCAGCAGCTGTGTAATGTAAATAAAGTGTGTTTTTGTGTCTGTTCAGTAAGTTCTGCCACAAAGTATACATCATAAAAACTGTTGAATCAAGTTGTGACCTTATCCCTATCTCAGCCATGAACTAAATGTTTGTACTTTCTTTCTTCTCTTGAGCACAAAAGATGATATTTTGAAGAATGTTGGTAACCAAAGAGTTTTTCCATTTTCCATAGTATGGAAAATTACAGAATTTTTATTTTTGGGTGAATTATCCCTTTAATATTTTTAGAGCTACTTAGTTATAAACTAATAAACTAATTTATAAAATAAAACATATTTTTAAAAATATATTTAGTCAGGTTACAGGGCTACTTTTTAATGGCTGTCAATGAAGAAAGATTATTTTTTTCCAGAATAGTGTAGTTACATTGTCTTACCAGTAGGGTAAGCAGATAAACCTTGACACCTTGAATACAGCAGGCTAGATCCAGATTTCATTCTCTTTTTTCATTTAGCTTCAATACCACAATCTTTTTACCAGAAGATCTGATTAAATGCAGTCTGAGAGTGTTGCTGAAACTCAACAAGATGCGTCTGACAGCCTGAGGAGTGGGAAATGATGAATATCTGAAGTTTTCTGCTCAGCTAGAACAGCAAGCCTTGGGGCAATCTGAACCAAGCAAAGGCACAGACAAAGCACAGTTGCATACTGCATATCAAAGATCATCTGCAATCTATTATTAATCCAGTATCACTGATAGCCCACTAGTGAATTGCAGTGTTTTCTCATTCACCCGTTTGTCTTATGTCCACAGTTTCATCAAAGCACAACCGCTTCCAAAATGAACCAAACTTTGGCTGAAAATCAGTCAAGTGAGAAGCATTCGGAAAGCTAAGCCTGATCAAGTGTTCGCTCCAAGTTTTATGTATTTTCCCTTTCCTTTTTGAAGTTTGTAAGGGAGTGCATATTACCCACACAGTGTCCCAAGAGAGAATCAGGGTGCGAGCAAAACCCCTAGCGAGCCAATTAAACCTCAGAGCAAATAGAAAACATAACATCGTATGCGTAACAATCTCCACAAGGAGTGCATGACTTCAGTAAACTAATAAATGTTTTATCAAACCATTTACACTGTCCGGCTCTATAGAGACATTCTCTCTGGTGCACTACTGAACTTTTCATTGTTTTTCTGTTTACTATTCTGGCTGTGTAGACACTGCAAATATTGCTGTGAACATCTGAGCCACTAATCTTGAAGTTGATCGGTGAACATGATACATGGTTTCTTATCTTATATATTAAATTCATAATGGTGGAGGTGAACGTTTTGATTGAAGTTTGATTGAGTTGTGCAGGGAATGAAAAGACCAAATTTGAATGTTTTGTGGTAATTCTGGTGGGTTTGCATATATATTTTGGCAGCACATCCTGACAGTTACCTAGTTAAATGTCAAAGGCAAATGCATGAAATCCTACAAAAGTAGCAAAAAGACTGAGAATATCCTTGATCTTAAGTTATGGATAATTCAGAAACTCTGTGTGATCACATTGCTCATTCCTCCCATATTGAAGGTTCATGTTAAAAGTGAATCTCCACAAGTGAAATCACATGGAATTACAGCTTTTCTCCAGAATGCACAGAGATATTAAGGATAAAATACTAAAAATTCATTTGATCATAGAGCATATAATCATATATGCCATGGAAACAGACATGGTACTTTATTTTAGGCCAAACTGTTGTTCAGTGTGTGGATGAATCTGTACAAAGAGGACTTGAGAGAAGTGTTATGTTTAATGTGAAGTTTGATGTTTTGTGTGGAATGGAGAACATTCAAAAGAATCTGTGATCAAAGGACAAGAGAAAGAGAGAAGTTTCAAAAGCAGATGGGCTGATCTTCATGTCTACTTCAGACAAACAGGGCAGTTTCAGCATTCTCGTGTCACTAGTGCAGGCATATATATTCGTTTTAAAAGCTAAAAAAGATGTCAACAGGTCTCTGTCGTAGACTAAATAGTTAAAAAGCATTTATAACATTAGCCATCGACTTAGTCTGCTTTACAAAATGGGAGTCAAAAATGAGTAAATGAATATAATAATATAAAATGACTTTTTATACTATGTGAAGGAAATCTGCAGTAGCTGTTCTATCTTAGCAGTATCTAGTAACTATGGTAACTCTTGTACAGGTATATTTATGTGTAAGATTAAAATATAGCCTTAATGAAAGTCATTGCAAACATTACAACTCTGAATGTTCCAATTTTTCAAATGTTAGTATCCCCGAATGGGATTCGAACCTCAGTCTGGGATGTGAGAACGGATTATTTTAAACGCTTATCTTCCCTAAATTTATCCCATTCATTCTCTATGGTAGTGCTAATCACTACCGATGCGTTATATTTTTGGCCACACGCGAATTTCATGGCGCTGTTCCGAGCTTGTTTCCCTGCGTCGTGTTTCTATTTAATCAGCGCATAAATCATAAACCGTCCTTATTTTCCACCCTCTCCACTAAAATAGCTTGAATAAAATAACTGTTGTATAAGATTTTCAATATGAATTACAAAAAGCTCGTTATTTCATATATTTTAAAGCCATCAGAAGGAAGGACGCGTAGTATAGCTATCGCGTACATTATGGACGCAGAGACATTCAGAAAAACAAAAACATGCTCTCCCCGTCGGGGAATCGAACCCCGGTCTCCCGCGTGACAGGCGGGGATACTTACCACTATACTAACGAGGAGTGAGGAGACAGAATTTTAGGAATGGGTTAGGGTTAGGGTTAGGGGTTAACCCTAACATGTTTATATCTTCGTTTAAATTTTGGGTTATTTATAGTAAAATTCGGTCAATTAAAAAGAAGCGTCTAGCGATTTTCGGTGATAAATTAAGCGTTATTTTTTTTTAGACAGCCAAGACGTTTTGTTAGTGTAAGCAATACAATAGCGCCACCTGCTGGATTGTAGAAAGTGAGATTCTGGGGTTCTCATGCTGATAAGCAGCATGTGATTCAAGAAAACCAAAAAAACTGCATAATAATGATGGTCCACTTTATTGTAACTTTGTCTTCACATTACAGAGAAATGGCTTGCATGTACATAAGTCCAAGAATGAATATGTTAACGTGGGAAAAATGACAAGCAGACTCCTAAGGGAATGCTGAGGAAACAGTGAATATTGTTGGTGGTTTGTGTGAGAGATAAAATCGCAATACAAAAAAAAACCAAACAAATGTCCATTAAAGACACATTTACAATACTTGTCATGAGAAGACATCATGTTTTAGATAAAAATTCCTAATAAACATCCAGGACTACGTGCAAGGTGTTCTGTACAAATAGTTTGGGGAGGGTTATATTAAACCAGTCAGTTGGGAATGATAACCATTGGCCCTTAATCTGTAACAGATGACCTAGTCCAATTATGTCCAAGTGTGTACATACTACATCAACTCCAGCACCTGAATATAAAGCACTTCACGTAGCATAAAAAATAAAGCACATTGAAGCCCCTCATGCCTATAGTAGCTCGAATACATTAAAAACTGAATAAGGTGACACATAGATGCCCACTACAGGTCCTGCTGATGTTCCAGTCTTTTCAGACAAAGGCTGCGTAATCTCATCCTGTATGTGACCTTTACAACTTCCTGTCTGGTTGCTCAGAGCGTCCCGCCCTCTGATGCCTCACCTCCAGATGTTTGCTCTGGACTCTGTCAAAGTGCTGGAGCAGTTCACTGTAGTCGATGTGTGGCTGGGCTATTCGTTTGTCTTTGACGGGTGCCTTTGGGTCTTCCCTGAAAAATAAAGCAGCTGAGAATAGGCTGACTATCCAGTCTAGAAGATATCAGATTGTTTAGAGAGCATGAGAACTTACACGGTCCTCATGAGTTCAGGGTTTGGCACACAGCTGAGCCGATGTGAGAGCAGCTGGAAAGCCTGACTCTGAGGAAGCAACATCAGCAGGCCGTACAGAGCCTTGATGAGATACGGGTTATGCTCTACATCCAGTAGCTGCAGACGAAGGTCTGCAAAGAGAATGAGTGTTAGTGTGGAGAGCTGAAAATGATACTCAACAGTGGTGGATGAATGGGACTCACAGGTGAAGATGGGGCTCTCGATTAGCTGCACAAGTTTATCCACTTCCATGAGGAAGTCCACAGTTACCTCCAGATCTCCACTGATCAGCTCAAATCAAGGTGTTTTTGTCATTTTTTTTAAAATATATATTTCTAGCATTCAGGCACATTTTGATCAATTAAATTTAATTACTTCTACAGTAGATTGTGATTACTCAAAAGATTTTTTTTTGTAACTATTTCACACATTAGATTACACAGAGAACAATTTTAAGCTCTTTAAATCATAAAAATATGTAAAATTAACATTAAAAAATAAATTTCAGTGCAAAATTTCAATGATTTTCTCTGCTTCTATATAACGATTTAAAAGAAATTTCCAGATATTTCTGCACATTCCATGAATGTAGGTATGAATCATTTCATTGTTTATTTTTTTTATACAGTGTATTAAAAAAATATATGTTTTTTTTTTTTTTCAATTATATACACTACTGTTCAAAAGTTTGGGGTCAGAAAGATGTTTTTTAATATATATATATATATATATATATATATATATGTTTAAAGAAATAAACACTATTCAGCAAAGACAAATTAGTTATTAGTTAATTATAATTAGTTACAAAAGATTTCTATTTCAAATAAGTGCTATTTATTTGACTTATCAATGTATCAGTGATTCCACAAAAATATTAAGCAGCACAACTTTTTTCAACACCGATAATAAGAAATCTTTCTTGAGCAGCAAATCAGCATATTAAAATGATTTCTGAATGATCATTTGACACTGAAGAATGGAGTAATGATGCTGAAAATTCAGCTTTGTCATCACAGAAATAATTTACATTTTAAAATATATTACAATAGAAAATAGATATTTTAAAATATATATATGAGTAATATTTTTAATCAAATTAAATGTTACAGACCCCAAACTTGTGTGTGTGTGTGTGTGTAGGAACTAGCAACTAGCATACAGAATATTGAGTCAGTCTGAAACCGAATGATACATTATAAACTTTACAGCAAGGATACAATTTCTGGATGAGGTCATAGGCATGCCGATAGTTCTGTGTCAGGAAGCAGAGAGACACAGTGGCCACTGGATTGTGACACCAAGAGCGATAGAGGCAGCAGAAAAGAGCACAGCTTTCCTGATGGGTAAAAAGTAGACACATAAAACAGGTAAAGAGCACAGATCCTGTTTTAAAGATCCCAGTCCTCAAAGCAGATGTTACCTGTGTGTGCAAGTCCTTGAGCTGGTTCCGCAGCTGGAAGAGTTCAGCTGAGGTAAGCAGAATAGTGTTAAGTGTCTGCACCATGGTGGAGGCAAACTTCAGATCTTCCTCCTTAAGTAAGATGTCCGCCATAGAGTGAAATATGTTCTCCGCATGCAGGAGGAGACACAGCTGCCTGTTGAGATGTAGACGAAACTTACTAACAAAATCTGTTTGTATACTCAGATTTACAGATGTTTCTATTTGGACTACTACAGTTTTCCTGTTTTGAGAAACCAGTCTTCATTAAAGGAGCTAGGATGGTTTTACCTGATAATGAAAGCCCCTCTCATTTCTAGAAGCTTCCTCTCTAAACTGAAGCGCTTGAGCAAATTAATCATGAACTTGTAGAAGTATGAATTCATGCTGGGAGTTGATGGAGATAAATCTGTCACCTTTGAACCTGTCAAATAAAAAGCAATTGTTTGATTTCATGTTCACAGCATTCTGTTAATAATCTTCTTTTCTGGTATATAAACAGATATAAAGAGGACCAGGAATTGTTACCCACCAACCACCACTGGCTGCCCATCTCTGACCCCACCTGGAATATGAAGCTCTGTTTTGCTATCCAAGTTGTCGCACAACCCAGATGTGTCCGTCTGACCAGCAGGTGATGATGCAATTTCTGCTAAAACCTCCAAGTCTTTTAAAATCACCTATGAGAGAGATCTGTTCTTTAAAATTGCTGCGTCTGGTAGATCAGCACTGAGATGATTGGGAAAATATGATGGCTTACTTCATCAGATTCATCTGATAGTGTCTTCAGTAACATGGGGAACAAACTATCTGTGTGCTTGAACATCTGCCATGGGGATACAGTGGAATGAAACACGTTTAGCACTGTACTTTTTAGCATTGAAACTGCATATTTAAAATACCATCTATAAAAACCTTGCAAGGGGTCTTGATGTACAAATGGTACAACCACTTCAACACAGCGATGCGAGTCATCATTCCGGTGGATGAATCGTGTAAATGTCTGTCCAGTACTTGCACTATGCCATCCAGATCCAGAGTTACAGCAGACCTGTCAGAACTACACAGAACAGAGTAAATCAAAGATCCTGTAGAAATCCTTAAATAGCTTCTGATCTTTGAACTAGTAACAGCTAAAGGTTGAATCTTCTACTTACAATTAATGTTCATTAATGAGCTATTTTACTGTGTAACATCAGAAAACAGAAAGACAAAGTGTTGTGTCAGTGACTGTCAAAACATACCTTGCTGGAGTGAAGAAGGAGATGTTGCTGAAGCCTACTGACTCCTGAGACTCATTTAGGGAATCTATAACCAAAAACAGAGATATAAAATCAAAGCAGACAAAGGTTTTCAAATAAATTTTCAGGACACTTGCATTTAGAAAACAATGTGGTAACAACTGCTTGTATTATTAATGACTCAACAATACAACAATACAATACAAACTTACATCAACAATACAAAGGTCAGTAAAATGTATGATTTTAAAGATTTCTAAAGTCAATTATGCTCACCAAGATCGCATATATATATATATATATATATATATATATATATATAATTTAAAATGAGTGTATTTCATTTGAATACTATTGGAAATAGATTTGTTTTGTAACAATGTTTACTGTCTCTATTGATAAATTTAACACATTTTTGCTGAATACAAGAATTAATTTATTTAGCAAAAAATCGTACTGACCACAAGCATTTGAATGTTAGTGTGAATAAGCAAGATATTTCAAAAATGTGCAAAAGGAAAAAAGAGCGGATGCATTGGCCGGGAATCGAACCCGGGCCTCCCGCGTGGCAGGCGAGAATTCTACCACTGAACCACCAATGCGTTCCTGAAGTATTACGGTCGCCCCCTGGCTTCCAAAGTGAGGGCATTTTGAAACACAGCTGTAATATTTACCCACTAGATGGCACACTCCAATCTCTCGAAGTGTCTTGGCGCTTTCTTAAGCAATTACCACATTTGCTCACTAGGTGGCACGCTACAATCTCTCTAACTATCCTGGAGATTTCCTCACCACATTTGTTCACTAGGCCGCAGAGTTCACTCCTTCTAACGATTTTGGCACTTTTCTCATATTGATAGACAGGGGGCGACATTGCCTAAGCAGAAATGCATTGGTGGTTCAGTGGTAGAATTCTCGCCTGCCACGCGGGAGGCCCGGGTTCGATTCCCGGCCAATGCAATCACTTTTCTCAAACTTTTCACTTTGTTTTACTTCCACACATTTAAATAAATAAATAAAATTAGAAGGAAATAAAGAAGAAAAATTATAATTAAAAAAAAACCTGCCATTCAGATCACCCTCTTTCTTAGATGGAGTCCCATCGCCCGGAGGGGAAGATTTGGTCTGTGATTCTTCATCATCTTCATCATCTTCAGGAGTCACAAGCTTCATCAGGCTATGATTACATGCACTGGCAGCCTCTTTAGTACCTGGAGATGGTTTATTGAGGAACAGTGACAACTAATACTAACAGAACAATATCAATACCTCAAAAATATTTAGCTAAATGTCACTGAACACAAAACATACTTTCAGCAAATGCATTTTATATTAGAGATGCAACCACAGTTTAGGATACTCTTTTTGCGGTCATCATAGGAAAGGCAAGGCAGCACTGCTGTCAGTATGCCAGAGGAATATGGCAGTACCACTCTTCCAGCAAGCTGAATGAATTCTCTCATCCATGTCATCGACGTCAACTGGATGAGATCGTTAGCTGCAGAAAGACAAAATTAAAGAATTACACTACTTACCTATAAAAAGAATTATACAAAGTTTTAAATCTGACTCACTCGACTTTGATTCATCAGACACTTGACAGTGGATGACTAATATGTTAGCCATTTCCGCAAATTTGACACTGGATGGATTCTTCTTAATTTCTTTCAGGAATTCCCCCAAAACCAACTCGCACCTATTAAACAGCAGCTGTTAATGCTCTTTAAAAATGATAAAAACGAAACAGAGAAAAGAGGAAGAGGGAGAGACTATCTCAGGTAAAGGGAAATATAATGAGACATACATCCGCCTGATCTCTTTGCTGCTGTCTCCAAGAATCTGAAAGAGTCCGTCTAGAATTTCTGGCAGATAATCCAGGAGGTTGATATCAGGAACCGACTCCAACACGTGGATCTGGAGTCAAACCATCACAGGAAATCACAAAATGATAATGGCAACTATTATCAGTGTTGTAATTGTTCATGAAAAACAAAACTATTTGTCATTTTCAGACACTGAAATAAAGGTGAAATAAAATAAAATATAAATAACAGGCAAAAAGTTAAACATGAAAAACTTAAAACAACAATTAGAAAATTTGTCTTTGAAACTGAAATAAAATAAGTAGTGTTGTCAAATGATTAATCGCGATTAATCACATCCAAAATAATATATTGTTTACATAATATATATGTGTGTACTTTGTATATTATGTATAAATATTTTGAAAATATGTACATGTATTTACATGTATATTTTTATATTCAAATAATTTATATTAAATATAAATGTATTTAACATATAAATAACATTTTTTCTGAAATATAAATAAATATATATATATATGCATGTGTGTGTATTTATATATACATAATAAATATATACAGTACACACACATATATTATGTACACAAAAACTTTTATTTAGGATGCGATTAATCGTTTGACGGCACTAAAAATAAGTTGAATTTGAAGTACTAAAATTACTCAAATTAAAACTGAAATAAAACTAAATTAAAGCTAAATAGAAATATTTAAAGCAAATATAAAACAAAGATTGGTGAAAGTGCTCAACTCACCCATGAGATAATGAATTGGCGGGCATACTGGTTGTTTGAGTAAATCCTCTCACGCAACAGCGGGACAAAAGCCACTAGGTCAAATTTGTTGCTCTCTGTTACAATGTCCTTAAAATAAAAAGGACATAAGAAGTCATTATTTCATTTGATACCTCTAAACTTTAACTGTAGAATCCACATTTCTCATTTCAAACTCACCTTAAGAAGCCGATCCAGGAGCTCAGATCCACTCTTTACGTTTGGATCAGGATCTGCAGCGAGCTGTAAAGAACAGATCACATGTAAGGTGAGTCTTAGGGACAGGAAGAGGAAACTGTAAAAGTTAGGAATGATAGCAATTCCAATGAAAATGATGTTCAAAATGTCAGTAACATGGTTAAAAGGTCTGTGTTATTTAGCATGCTGTCTGCTGTTCTTTGTTTTTTCGTTTATGCATGCATCTAGACATGATGGGGCATCAGTTTACCTTGCTAAGCCCATCAAACAGCACGTTGAAGTGGGGCAGCACTGCTCCCCTGGCAACCTTTACTATATTGTAAAGGGCCTCACAGGCGTAGTAGCGCAGACGGCTGTCAGAATCATTGAAACAGGTCAGAACCGGATCAATGAGTTCTTTAAGGTACAATCCAGAATCCTGAATAGTACAAAAGATAAGATAAACATAATCAAAACCTTCATATTTACTTTGGAATTTCAAGCATACTGAACATCTTGCAGCCAACATACCATTGAATAAAGTATTCAATGGAGTACTGAGTAAGCATTTAGTACATTTAGTTCACATACTTTTCCCAGGGCAATGGAGCACGCCGCCAACCCAATGAGGCCTCCTTTTCGGCTGTGAGGGTGCTGGGAGAGCGCAAACTCTGTGGCCAGTATCTGGATCACATGTCTGATCTGTGCAGAGTTGTTCTGGGCAACAAATTCCCGTACAAGCCTGACAGAAGATTGGGAAGAAGCGGATAAATGGTGGATAAATAATAATTCATTTCAAACACTAGCTAGACTTCAGTGCTGTCTGGACTATGGGCTATTGATCATAAGCATGACTAATCAGATCATGTGGCATGTCAGATGACCAGCTCTCCATTTGAGCAAAGTAACAACAATCAATTACTTATTACAGACAGAAACTAACTATGCATGTTAAACTATAATTTATGCGTGTCAGTGGAGCAAAATGGGACTAAACAAATCTAACAGCAGTTGTAGGCACATATTCTAATTTGAAAACATTTCCTTTCATTTATGAATGTAAACAACTGGTTATGACTCACTTTTCAATCTCAAGAGCTGCCACCTTCCTCTTCTCGTACAGTTTGTCGTTGAGAGCTCTCACAATGTTTGGTGTCAATGGAGAAAAATCCTTTTCCGTGTTCATTTTTTCAAAGTATTTCCGAAAAACCCCTTAGATTATGTATAAACCACAACTATGAACTGTTAAAGCTGATCTCTGAATTAAGCCCAGTGAATAAAGAGAGTCTCATTAGATGACAGTTCAGTTAGTGTCTGACTGAATCAATCTATTAATGTTTCATCCAAAAGTTTTGCTCGTCACGCACTTGTGTTGTTTACAGACAAGACGACGCCCTAAAATGTGTTTCCACGTCGGACTGTCATCACAAGCATCACTTAACCTATAAAACACCAGCTGAAAACACCATCAGCTGAAAGCGGGGAGCAGAGGATGAGAGCAGCTACTGCCAAAGCAGAATAAAAGCCCGAGCACCTCTATGAACTGATCTCATTCAGAGACGACGGTCCGAAAAACCGCGATCGCTTCTGTGCAGAACGTAAACCCGATGAATATTTCCTCAGGGTGATGACAGAGGTAGATCGCAATGTTTTTCAGTATCAGCGATTGACCAAAGCCGCCGTATGTCCCGGCTCACGTGACTTCCTACAAACATCAGCGACCGCTTCATCAGTCGAGCGCCGAGCAACGGATCTGTTTTGATTACGCCATAGGAGTCACGTGTTCTTTGAAAACATTATAGAAAAATAGATTAACATTTTGTATACCTGTGAATTTTGTGGTCAAGAAAAAGACTGTTTTGCATCTTTTTTTTTTTCATTGTATTTACTCAAGATTATTTTGGAAGGATTTGGAATTCTATATTAACAGAAAATTGGAGTGTATGATAGAAATTTGTATATTTTATGTATTTTTTTTTATACAGAAAACGAAAATTTGAATTGTAAAGAACAACATATTATAAATTTGTTTATTTTACTAGGAAAATTCCATATACATAAGAAGAAGTGGGCTCAATGTAAACCAAACTTTGCATATTTTATAAATGACTTTAAATTATATGTAAATCTCTTGGAACAAACAAAAAAGCACTGAAAACACTGAAATTTCTGTAATTCTCTTTTTTTCCCTCTCCTTTCTTTTTTCTCTGGCAGCTAATGTTTATTTGATCATGTGAATATGTAATACCTCTTGTTCTTGTGGCATTGAATAAATAAAGCATTGAAAAAGACATAGAAAAAATTATTATGCTGTTAAATGGAATTATTTGAGAATAAAACTGGTTTAAATAGTTTTAATAATAGCTAAAGTGTTTATATGTGTGTTTATTTGGACATGTTATTATAATGTAGCCTGTGTATAACGTAACGTTAACAATGTATAACAGGCGTTCATGCGTGGTAATGTAACGTATTTTGAATATGTGTGCCTATTTATTTATTTATTTTTCGTCGGTACCGCCCCATAATCGTCATGTCAAAGAAGTGATTGGTCATTTAATGTGTCAATCAGACGACCAGAGGCATTTACAGGTGTCACTCATCAAATTAATTTAGCGTTTCATCTCTGATGTATTTAATCCTTATTTACTAGAATGAGCTCCATTTGACATGTAGACTAGATATTAGGCTACCTTAAAACTGCTATTTTCTAAAACCAAAAAATAAAAAGATTAGCCTATACAAATGACGCACTATCAGAAATCAAAGGTTTGATTTTTTTTCAGTATTTCAGTCAGATTTTAACTCAGTAATTTTTCCCTCACTGTAATTTTTCTCTCACAGATGTTTCTGCGTATTGCAACGTTACTCTGTGCTCTTGGGAGTATTTCTGGTAAGGTCACATGTGATGGAAATATTTAATCTCAGTCAAGTCTTGTTATTAAACCATTTTTTTCCATTCAGGTGAATGTGAGGTTTCACAGTGTTCTGACCCATCTACCTGCGTTTTGTCGCAGAGGCGAACTTGTAAATGTGCAGTTGGCTACTTTGGAGATCTCTGTGACCAGGGTAAAGGAGAGTCAACCTTGTGGGAAAAACTGTGTAACCAGTTGAATTGCTGGTCTTGCCTAGTTAAGACTGATCTAGACTGGCGTATAGCTGGTTGTCAAGCTGGGGCCATATGTTCACAAAAGTCTTGAGGAGAATTCTTTCTAAATGTTTTCTACATTTTATATTTTTGTCTAACTTTGGTTGTCTAAGTTTTGAAGTATTCTGTCATTTTATTCCTAATATCTTAAGAAATAAATAAGAATGAAATGACAGACTATAGGCTACCTTTTGGGGTTAGGCTGTCCTAACTTCAAGTTGTTTACAATGATTTTTAAGATTCTTTTCGAGAATTAGAATTCGTAAGTTTTGTTTTAATGTGTTTTTTTTAATTATTTTTTTTTCCCTTCATATGAATGTCTTGTGAATCTGGCTCTGGTTGCTTGGCTAACTAAGACTAACAAACTTGCTGTTTGTTTCCATGTTATTTTATTGAAATTTAACATTTTGTATTAATCTAATATTTCTTTTCAAGTTGCAACAATGAATGTGACGTGTGGCAAAGACTTCATTTCCATCCTAGTGGATGAAGAGTTCTTCAAGTACTACAATGTGGGAATAGAAGCTGTTCATTTGACTAACGCCAGCTGTCGTGCCCATAGAGAGGAGATCTCTGGATCAGCCTATTTCACAGTACACACACCAATGGACCAGTACACTGCCTGTGGAGGCAAACCTCTGGAGGTAAAATACAATTTTTTTTGTTGTTTTTTTTTTTTTCCCTCAAACTATGCAAGCATCAGCATGTTCACATTACATGTCCCTAAATGGCATCCACTCTAAACAGAAGAACATAACGCACATTGTGTACGCCTTAACGCTGATGTCTGACCCACCTATATATGGAAACATTGTGAGAGATCCAGTGATACAAATTGAGTACAAGTGCATCTATCCGTACATCCGTAGACTCAGCCTGGCGTTTCCCATCATCTCTTTCTCCAGGTAACATACTGATTTTGAAGAAATAGTCCACCCAGAAATGAAAATTTGAAAATGTACTCACCCTCAAGCCATCCAAGATGTAGATGGGTTTGTTTCTTCATTGGAACAGATTTGGAGAATCATTACGTCTTGTTCACTAATGGATCCTCTGCAGTGAAAAGGTGTCATCAGAATGAGACTACAAACAGCTGATTATAAACTTCTCAATCCACAAGAAATCCACACAACTCCAGTCCATCAATTAACATTGTGCAATCATTTTAATGGTTGTTTTGTTTCTTCACAAGACATTAATTGATGGATTTCTAAATTGCTAAAATGAAGAAACAAACATATCTACATTATGGATTGCCTAAGGGTGAGTAAATTTTAAGCACATTTTCATTTTTTTCAAATTATACTCAAAGCATGCGTTTAATCGATTTGGTTTGTTTTTGAAGTGAAAGAATATTCAAGGTGGATGAAGTGGATGCCAAGGTGGAGATGAGCCTGTTTAAAGATCACACATACACTGAGGCTTTCACCAGCGCACCTACTATTAAGCTTGGAGATCAAATCTATGTCCAGATCCAAGTGACGGAGCCTGAAGATTTCTTCCATCTGAAAGTAAATGAGTGTTGGGCGACTCAGACTCCTCAAGCTAATGATAAGTCAGGCTTTACCCACACACTGCTTGTAAATGGGTTAGTATTGTGAATTTCATGCTTGTAAATTTTAAATCCAAATGTCTCTTTTTAAGATCAGTTACCAATACACTCATGGCAATTCATAGGTATTTTGTTTTTGGTGAACTGGTGACTGAAGGTGCAGAAACGTGGGTGAAATTTTGCAGGCAAAGAAGGTCCACTGCCCGTTAGCAATGGTGTCAATACCACTTAAGGTTAAGTCACATTAGCAACATTTTGATGAAAGTTTGCAGATGAAAAGCAATGCAGCACACATTCAAACCAAGCAGCTGTCTGTAGTTCAACAGCAAATTTGTGTAACCAACTTGAACACAAGTCAAATTTGTGTGAGGAATTTCTTTACCCTCAAGCGAAACTCCCGATCGTGTGGATTCCTGTTTAAATGACTGGTTTTTGCCTGAAATTTTGTCGAACAACAAAGTGTGAACACACCTTTACTCAAGAGTCACTTCCAAACTAAGTTTGACTCAGGGCCATCCTTAGCTGATGCTGGGCCCGGTGCGAGGTAGGGAGCGGGGCCCCCTTGGTCCAATCATGATTGCGTTCCTCGGGGCCCGGTGCGACCGCACCAGTTGCACAGCCCTAAGAGCTCGTAAAGTAATTACGTTTGCTCATGAGATTTGGTTCCAATAACTAAATATTTCACCTTTCAGAAATGTATTGATGTTTTTCTGATTGTCCTCAAGGTGCAGAAATGACAAAACAACTTCATTTGGTAATGGTACAGCGCACCCTGCAGGAAGAAACGGTGAGGGGTCGACTGTCCGTTTTTCTTTTTATATGTTTCGGTTTGTAAATGAGCCCCACAGTTTCTACCTGCACTGCACTGTGCATCTCTGCACACCTGAGGATGGAAAGTCTTGTATTCCTGTAAGCATTATTTTTTTTCACTGGCTGATTTCGGACAATTACATTTTCCATTGTTAACCTGACCTGATTTGTTTTAGGAATGTAAAACTATATCCAAAAGAGAGGTGATTATGGATGGGCAGGCTGAAGGCCTGCTGTCTTATGGACCAATCAGGCGAGAGTTACCAGTCAGACCTATGATAAGTATGTTTATATAGTGTCCTACCACATTTTAATGCATCGATACCATGCTTGTTATGTTTGACCCGTTTGTATTTTGTCTAATTTTAGATCTCCTCACATTGGTCCTTCCACTGGCAGTGATTTGGACTCTGGGCATCTTCCTTTTCATCCTTATCACTATCGCCAAAGCGGGAAATCGACGACACATGACAAATAGCTAAATAAATCACATTTTCACCCAGCACACAATGGTTTGTGTTGGGTATAAAAACTACCTCAAGTACACAAGCTAACTATTAGCGTGTTAGCTCTGAGTGAACACTCCATGATAATGGACCCTCAGTGAACATTTTAAATGTTCTGTCAAGAAAACTTTTTTTGAAGTAAAACTGGCTTGAATGTGATTTACAGAGAGACGCATTGATCAATCAGAGCTGCTGCTTTTTTTTTTTTCTTGCGTACTATATGAATCCCACTTTATATTTACAGTACTGAATATGAACAACAGGTGGCAATGAGAACTAAAAGTGGAAGTTACATTTGCATAACTCTTTTTGTTCTTTAAATAAACCCATTTCAGAACAGCTCCCTTTTATCTACGTTTTTCAAAAATACATATGGATTTAGTATAAAACCAAGAACGGTGTGCATAAAGGTAAACAGGGAAAGTGGGCAGGGAATGGGGTGCGGCTGCAGATCAGCACGAGATCCTCCTGAGCTTTCATGCTCATATTTGGTGTCCTGCAACAGATTGAGGATCGTTTCGAGGACGCGCCGCCTGGTCCTCGACATTTCCAGATGGGTTTATCCAGGCGGTGCTTATATGAACACTAACAATGCAATGCAGATATCAACAAGTAGTCTTTTGATTCAATATTTAATGGGCTGATAGCTGCTGGTCATGCTAATGTTATAGTTTACAAGCGTGCGCGCGCCACTGGAGACCTTTGCGAATTGTTTGCACGGATAGCAATACAAGCGAAAACTTGACGGGATAAGAAAAACGTGCACTAAGCTGGTGGGTTTGTGGTCCGAGAAGCACGATGACCTTATTTTGGCGATAAAAGACTAGAGTCTCCCAGGTTGCGATCTAATCACGCGGTTCTTGGGGAGGAGAAGGTAGCGTGTTCGTTTCTCATCGCTGTCCGGGAGTGGAGAGATGTCAGCCCGCAGGAGTAGATCGCATCGGTCGCTGAGACCCGTTACTGTGATTTTCATCCTGCTGTTTGTCAACATTGCTGAAATAACTGCAGAAGATGATGCTTTCAACGCAGAGGTTTGTAGACTCAATGGTTTAGAGTTTTGTACTGAAATACGGACGACACGAAACAAACTTTGTGGAGTTTATTTGTACATATTGAGTTGTGAAATTCTGTTTGGCTACATTTTGCTTTGGTTTTCCAGGATTGTGAGTTTTAGGTTTGGTTTAGAGGTCAATTCATCAAATTTAAGAAAGCTTGGCAATTAGGAATCAGTTTGATCGATTTTTTTTCCCCCCCGTTATTCACACTTTTCAGGTTTACTGATATTCACACTTTAACTTGTATTGTTTGGATAATTGCTCAAGTTTTTAAATAACTTTGTCATTATCATGTGATAAATGTGTACCTTAACAGTACAAAAATTAAAAAATTGATTTACGTTTATATAGGTCATAAAAGCTTTAGTTAAATATGATGCAACAACACCAATAGTTTTTATTATTAAAATATATTTTTATGTGTGTAGTCTAATGACCACCCTATTGTATTAGAAAGCATAAATAACTTGTTTACTGGACACATAACTGATAAATACAAATAAGCAGTCAAAAAAAAAATCATTCTGTTTTTCTTTACAATGCTGTTTGAAAGCCATTTTACTGTTTGACATTTTTTTAAATAAAAGGCACATTTTAAAGTTTCTTTTTACTCCTTACAGGACCATAGGGTTTCAATGTGTTACCTGGTATTGAATCCTGTCCTATCTGTTTAGTAACCGTTTGGTAATTTCAACATCAAGAAGGATGTTTACATTTGTCATCATAGCCTGACCATGTGGCAGTGGTCTTAACTGAAAACACCTTCAAATATTAATATTCAATTCTTTGCCAAACATTTAAAACTTGTCTCTGGTGCACAATTTTTTTTTTTTTTTTTTTTTTTTTTTTTTTGAGTTTATACAGAGTTTATGTAGTTTAAGACTTCACTTATCTTAATCCAGACCTCTATAATATTTCCTGATGGATTCTCATGGATAGTTGCATAATTAAAAAGCAGCTTGTCTATTAATGTCTTCCTGTACACTCATTTTTTTTCTTTCTGTTGTGTAATCCCATCGTCACCACACTTCTTAGTGGTAGTTGTTGCAACACCTTGTCAACTCTCCAACATTTTCTGTGTGTTGTTCCTTAAAGTCATGGCTGAGGACATATGGCTACCTGTCCCAGGCTAGCAGACAGATGTCCACCATGCAATCAGCCCAGATCCTTTCTAGTGCCATTAAGGACATGCAGCGCTTCTATGGCCTGGAGGTGACCGGACACATGGACTTGGCCACTCTTAAGTATGATTTCCTCTTATTCAACTGCCTGTAGAAGAACAAGATGATCGCAGTCTGTTTTGATTGTGTGTGTTAACTGAGAAAATAGAAACTGTGATGCGGTGTACAGAGTAACTAGGTCATGTAACTTATCCTTCCCACTTATTACTTAATAAAATTAGTAGTTTTTTTAATGATAATGATTTTATTGCTAATAAAAAATTATCTATTTTTAAAATGTATTTAGAACTGTTGTTGTTGTTGTGATTATTGTTATTAATATTATAAATGTATACCAGTGTTGTTATCGTTACCTAAGACAAAAACTATTAAAAATATTTTTTATTAATGGAAATAAAGCTGTAATAAAATAAAATCTAAATTTTAGATGAAAAAATAAAGTAGAAATGTTGCATGCATCTAAGTGAAATAAAGTTTGTTAAAGCTGAAAAAGATATAAATTTAAGCTAAATATAAAAAAACCTAATTAAAAATGACAAAAGAACATAAAAGTAAGATTGTCATTGCCCAAAGTACAACAAAATTTAGAATGGCAGCTCTCAGAGAGCAAGAAATCTCTAAACACTAGGGGTGGAACGATACATGTATTTGTACCGAACCGTCACGGTACGGACATCTCGGTTCGGTGCATGAGGCCTTACAACGAATACAGGCAAATTAAGTCACCCTCAATCCATAAGGGGGTGCCCACAGTAATGCAACGCTGTTTGATAACCGCCAGCAGAAGAGTAGCGAATGCCATGAGTTGCGCACTTGAAAACTAATCCCCCAGACAGTGACTATGTGCTGGGTCTGAATGAGTCTCTCACATAGACTGACAAAGGAGTATACTTTAAAGGCTTGCGCACTCAACTGTTTGCGAAATGGAGCTTTGAACTCATGTATCCTACCTCTCTCATTTGGCACAAATCCAAATATTCTATAATATTTCCATATTTGCAATGTAACGTATCTGAATCCTAAACTATTATTTATTATGTAAATGATAAGCTTTGTACTTCAGTCGTGTTCCAACGGTGACAGAGGTGGGCACACTGATGTTTGGTTCACTGTATTTTATTTTGATAAAGTACCAACTGTGCTGTCAAGTTAGCAATGCTGGAACTGATGTGTTTGTGTGTGTGTGCGCGCGCACTCCGGCGCGATCACTTCAGCTGTTTTCTTATACCAGCAGAATCAACTTTAAACACTTATTGTCTTATTAATAATGCATCACTGTATAAAGGTCTGCTTTTGTGTCCACTCACAATGAAAACAAAACGTGCTTTTGTAAAATAAGGAAAACAAATAGAATGTCGCTTTCTGTCATTTGCCTTTCTGTGAACAAATTAATCGTCACAAAAATTAACTGAAAAACTCAGCATATATAGGCTACGTTACGTGTCGCACTGTTTTTTTCCCTTGTTTATCTGTAAACTAAATCAAATATATTTCAAGAATTTATTCCTTGTATGTATATATGTACTGCAGATTTTACATATGTAATAATATTTAGTATTTCCACATCTAGGTGGAAAAAATTGTAATTTGTACTACTGTCTGTTCAAAATAAATGAAAAGAAACTGAGCATAGTAGATTTTTTTTTACATTTTTTTTATTTTTTTTTTTTTCCCCGTTGCACCGAAAACGTATCGAACCGAGGTACGTACCGAACCGTGACATCTGTGTACCGTACCACCCCTACTAAACACATACATATATACACTCATTTTAAAATAATGTTGATAAATATAAAATTATTTTATATATTATACACGTGTGTGTATATATAAATATATGTATACATAAATGTGTGTCTCTGTGTATTATACTTGCGTGCGCATACATATAGTCATACACATATATTTATTTATTTATTTATATTAGGGGTTGAACAACTTCAGATTTTTTGAAGTCAACGTTTATGTGATGAGATTCGAGTCGACGTCGACTAGTCGCTGGTGACATCTTTAATGAACAAATAAGCCTAAACCTTGAGCTGAGACCCGAACACCTTGTGCACAACTGGCATATGACACAGCGCTGCACACGTGGCTATTGCTCCTATAACAGCTCATTTTTATCAGTTCTTTCGTCTTGGGGTCGTTACATTTCTAACAAATTTCTGCTTGTTCTAAATCAGATACAGATAAAGTAGCACAGTAAAGATTGCTTTTATATAAATGAATTAGTGAGAGAGCGATTGCTCTCATAATAATAATAATTATTATTATTATTATTATTATTATATTTATTTATTTTTTTTCTTCATTTTCAGTGCCATGAAAAGACCTCGCTGTGGAGTCCCTGATCATTTTGAGGAGTCAACAGAGGGAGGTACTCGACGTAAGCGGTATGCACTTACTGGCCACAAATGGGATCAGGACAAGCTGACTTACAGGTGAATTAAACCTCAAAACCAGAAGAACAAATTCAGTTTACATTGTTCAAGTTAATGATCATCAAGCTAATGATGAGAAAAAAAAATCTTTATTTCCTGCCCAAGTATTCAGAACCACTCACCCAAAGTGGGTCAGGAGCAGACCTACGAGGCTATTCGTAAAGCCTTCCAGGTTTGGGAGAAAGTAACGCCTCTGCGGTTCGAGGAGGTCCCGTATCATGAAATAAAGAATGGCAGTGAGGGGCCTGACATAATATTACTGTTTGCCTCTGGGTATCATGGCGATATGTCTCTCTTTGATGGGGAAGGAGGCTCTCTGGCACATGCTTTTTTCCCCGGTCCCGGAATGGGAGGAGACACACATTTCGACATAGACGAGCCATGGACCTTGAACCAACGGGAGGGCTCAGGTGTGAACAATTTTCTTCAGTCTTTTTTCCTACTTCAAAGTAAATTTACTTTTTTTTTTTTTTTTTTTTTTTTTTTTTTTTTTTAAACTGTGAATTAGCATTTACCTTTCCACAGGCAACGTGTGAATGTTAGCAGCATTTAAATGTCTTTGAACTGTTCAGAAACAGATTTAACCCTTTGTTTGTTTGTTTTTCTTTGTTTAGTTTAGTCATTTAAATTGCTGTTCTTGTTTGGTTGTAGGTGTTGACTTGTTTCTGGTCGCAGTTCATGAGTTGGGTCATGCGCTGGGGTTGGAGCACTCCAACAACCCTTCTGCTATCATGGCGCCTTTCTACCAATGGATGGACACAGAAAGCTTCTCATTGACTGAAGATGATATAAATGGCATTCACCAGATCTATGGTAAGCTAGTTTGAGGTACTTCCTTTTTCAGTTCATTAACCTATCAAATTAGTTCCATGATATGAATTCACATTCATTTGCATGTCTTATGGCTTTTACACAACAGTTCATTAAACGATAGCCTAATATTGAGTAAATTACATTTGTGATAGTGTTGGAAATTACGTTGTCTATTTTTGTTCTGCCATCGAAAATAGTTCCAAACAAAGCCACAATGGAACCGTTGCATGTCTGCGGCTAAAATACAGTAGTGGTTTGTTGTTTCTAAATGAGTGAATAATTCAATAATTCACCAATAAAGTCACTTGTTTCGTTTCTGAATGAATGGTTTTTAATGAATTTGTTGACTAATTCAGTAATTAACTCAAAGACAATCACATGTTTCATTCCTGAAGGAATTAGCGTTTTTAAATGAATCAGTAAAATGAATGATTCAATGATTCACTCCTAAATACAATCACATTTAATTCCTTGTTAAATCAGTGTTTCTTAATGAATTGATTAACTGAGTGATTCACTGATTAAGACCGTCACTTGTTTCATTCCTGAATAAATCAACTTCTTTTTTTTTAATAAATAGGTTAACTGTATGATTCGATGATTCACTCTGTTTTGTTTCTGAATGAATCAAATAAATGAAGATTCAGTTTCACTTGTCTGGTTTAATGATGTAACCTGCACAAAGAGTCACTAAAAAATCCCCATCACTAACAGTCAAGCAACCCAGAGTGACACAAACAATGTAATATCCCAGTTTTATTGCACTAAATAATAGCACTCTTAGAATGCCACATTCATTTTTAATGAGAGTTGTTGATTCAAATTAATTGTCAGTGTGAATGCCATTTATAAAGCCTTTTGCAGTTGTAAAATGTGCAAAATGTGTATCTGGTGCAACTGTGAGTTCTCACAATGCAGATCAGTCATTATCCAATGATTTCTTTAGGCTTTGCCACATTTATGATACAGTTGTTATCCTCACTCTGCTTTTTTTATGTGCTTGAGTTTTCAGTCCAGTTGCATTGACTTCGCACCAATGAATTTCTCAGCGTATGTGTCTTTTTGTTTGAGTCTGTTTTCTCCATTTGAAAGTCTTCCACTGCTGGCTGAATGAGCCTCATGGGCCTTCTGGTGCTGGATGGAAAAGTGACACGTTCTGTGTCAATGCAGCATGTGTGGAAAAGAGGATGATTAGCTAAGTGTGAAAATACATTATGGTTTGGTATGTACAGGACCTCCAGAGACTGTCACCACTCAAGTTCCTACCACCACAACCCTGTTTACCACCATTGCTGAGCCGGAGCCCACCACTACATTGGCCCAACCGAAAACAACCAGACCCTCTCTGCAACCCACCAGGCCTTGGGTGCCTCCGGTCCACCCCACCAGGAGGTCCCATAGACCCCAGCCCACAGCACGGTCGGACCAGGATGCACCTGACATCTGCGAGGGGAACTTTGACACAGTGACCGTACTGAGAGGGGAGATGTTTGTGTTCAAGGTTAATAACACTGATCTGCAGTAAATGCAGTTACATTGTATAAAGTGGTTCTTCATAAAAAAGCCCACTTAGAAACCCTTAGTAACCATATAAATATGTACTAAACCACTAGCAATGAATTTAGTTTGTTTTTGACCATCAATTGGATCCAGTGTCTGCAAGAAAATGGTCAAACTTTTCTGATAAGGCATAAATCTCCACACATCTTTGTGGTAAGTGTTATGACTAAATGAATGTTTTTATTCTTTGTCAGGGTCGTTGGTTTTGGAGGGTTAGGAGGAACCGGGTTCTGGATAATTACCCAATGCCAATCTCCTTCTTTTGGATGGGGCTTCCAGAGGACATAGACGCTGCCTATGAACGGCATGATGGGAAATTTGTGTTCTTTAAAGGTCTGAGTCATGAAATGAATTTAATAACTTAATTTAAGTGAGGTGAATGCTTAAAGCAAGAAAAAAGGGGTGAAAACTAATTTATTTTTAATTGTTTTATAATAATAAATGTTGTTATAAACTAATAATAACAGTAATAAATCATTTTCAAATTGTTTTAATTGAAACGAAACTAAAATGCTGATTTTATGTTAGTGCTGTCAGATTGATTAATCGTGATTAATCACATTCAAAATAAAAGTTTGTTTACATATGTGTGAGTATATTATATTATACAATATATTTCTTAAATATATACATGTATGTGTGTTTTTATATATATATATATATATATATATAATATAATATAAACAGTACACGCATATATTATGTAAATGCTAATTTTTATTTTGGATGTGAATAATCACGATTTATCAATTTGACAGCACTATTTTTTTGTGTATATATATATTTTTTTCTCCCTCTTTTTTTTTTGCCAATGAAGCTGTTAATATTGTGATCCAAAGTTATTTTTATGACCGTGATAGAGTATGACAGACATCTTTAAAAATGAAAAAAGCATCAAAATCATTTAATATTTCCCAGATATCAATCTACTTCTCCTTTAAACATCTGTTCCTCTTGCTGTAACAGCATCTTGGAGTCAAATTATGTCACTTGTAAAACTCTCCGAGAGGAAAGAATGAAAGTCTGGCATCATCTCAGGACTTCGCCTGCATTGCGTCAGCTTCAGCTCCAGATGCTGACTGCTCTATTTTCATTTTGAGAGAAGAAACCTGGAAAATTTGCAGCAGGGAATGTGTAGTAGAAAGAGATTAGTTATTGTTTTGTTGTTTATGCAGATTGTGAGATTTCAAGTTTCATTTGTCCATTTGTTTGAGGGGAACTTTGCTTTCATGCAACACAAAACAACATCTGTGCAATCTCAGTAATTGAATAGAGGTCTCTGTGATATCATCTCTCAGCCACGCAACCCCTCCCATTCAAGTCTTTCCCTCTAATGTGGCTTTTTGTCCATTCCCTCTTTGTATTTTGTATCACTCCCGCAGGAAGTAAATACTGGCTTTTCAGAGAAGCAGACGTGGAGTCCGGATACCCTCAGGACTTGTTTCGTTATGGTCAAGGCATGCCTGACAGAGTGGACACAGCAGTGTGGTGGGAACCATCTGGCTATACGTACTACTTCAGAGGAGACAGGTAAACATGCTGAGGCCCTTGTGGAAAAGGCCAGATGTGTCAAATGCTTGAGAGTTAGCATTAACAAAACAACATATTTCTTTAGCGGGCAGTTTGATCTGGGACTTAAAGGGATAGTTCACCCAAAAATTAAAATCCTGTCATTTACTCACCCTCCACATGTTAAAAAACCTGTAGGAGTTTTTCTTCTGAGACATTTTGGTAACAAAATGTTGGTAACAAAACAGTTGATAGTAGCCATTGACTTGCATAGTATTTTCCTCCATACATTGGAAGTCATTGGATACCATCAACTGGTTACCAACATTTTTTGCAATATCATCTTTTGTGTTCAACAGAAGAAACTCATAGGGTTTGGAACAAGTGGAGGGTGAGTAAATGATGACGGATTTTTCATTTTCGGGTGAATTGTTCCTTTAAATTAAAGGATAGTTAACTTTTTTTTTTTTTTTAAAAAAACCTGTGTCCACATATTACTCAAACTAACATTTCACCTAAAAAAATAAAATCTAAGAAAAATAAAAATTTGTGTAAAGAAAATGTCCATTTTTATTTTTCTCATTTTTACCAGAAATTGCTATGCAGTATATTTTCAAACATATCCCCTTCAAAAAGTATTCTAACTATATAATAGCTATATAATGGAGAAAAAAAAAGTTTTATTATATACATATTTCAGGTTTTTTCCATTATGATATTAAGACTCATATCAATATAATAATAATAAATAAAATATAATAATAAAATATAATTTATTATGATTAAATCACAAATTAAAATGCCTAAAACGAGCTTGGTTTTTTTTTTTTTTTTTTTTTTTTTTTTTTGTAAGCAAAATATAATTTCTTGTTTCTTTCTTTTAATTATGGACTGAAATATTATCTGGACAAAGTTCTGTAAAATCTATGACTTGTGCCTTTTTTTTTGTTGTTGTTGATTCATTATAAAAAACTGTGAACTGCTCCTTTATGTATCAGCATAGACATAGAATTAAAGTATTCCATTACTGCTTTCTCCTGAAGATATTGGCGGTTTAGTGAAGAATCCCGTACCGTGGATAAAGATTACCCTAAACCAGTGAGTGTGTGGGGATCCATTCCTGGCTCCCCGAAAGGGGCCTTCCTCAGCGATGATGGAGGTGAGTCAGGCTGGGGGTAAGCTGCCCGAGAAAATGTCACAGCTGAATGCATGAAAAAAGAGAGACAAGTCCATTAATCCAAAGCTGAGAGGGAAAATGTGACCTCATTGCTAAAAAACTGGGGCGCAATAAGACCTTTGACTTGAAAACGTTCTGCTCTCTCTTCTAATTTCACGCCATAGTTCATGATCATCTTTGGGACGTCGTTTTATAGCTGTGGAATTCAGAGCCTGGCTAGAATCTCGTTTGATCAAGCATTTGCCAATGATTACATGGAATTATTAGTCACTAGTGTATGTATATACACTAATTAACATTCTAACTCTTTTCCACACAGCGTACACTTACTTCTATAAAGACACCAAATACTGGAGGTTCGATAACAAGCGAATGAAGGTTGACGCTGGATACCCGAGATCCATTTTAAACGATTTCATGGGCTGTCGGGTGCACTTTGATGCAGAAACGGACGTAAAACCCGACCATCGATCGCCAGAGACGAACGACAAGAATCAAGATCCTGACAATGAAGAAGATACAGAAAACGGAATTGACGACGAAGACGACGAGAAAAAGGAAGTAGATGTGATTTTAAGAGTGAACGAGACTGATGAACACATCATGACTCTTATCTTGGTGACTGTGCCTCTGGTTCTGGTGCTGTGCATTCTGGGAGTCATATACATCATCATCACCACGCTCCAGAGAAAAGAGACGCCCAAAGTGTTTGTTCACTGCAAAAGATCCCTGCAGCAGTGGGTCTGAAAACATTCGTACACTTTCGCTACCCAATAGCCAAACCTTTCCGCACATACATTTTCTGAGAGACACACGCCTTGTCGTTTATGGTGCTCATCCCATCGAAAACCCCTTTCCTAATGTAGAATTTGCACTTTTGATTGTTGTGTGGTCATATTTTACGTTTACGTGTTGCGAGGGATTCGTCCGTCTGCGAGTTTTTCCTCTTGAGCCCCTTCGGTTGTACACTGTGGGAAATGTTGGATGCATGAAAACAAGCTCAGATCAGCACATTTCTTTCACATCCTCTGCTAACTGGCCTCAATAATGGAGGAAACCTTTTTTTTTTTTAAAAGAAAAGTCAGGCTTAATAAATTGTCTCACGCACATTTAGCAGGGTTTATAGTCCCTTCCCCCGTGGAGCCTTGCCTGACTTGCATTACACAGATGTTGCTGATTTTGGACTTTATGGAGAGAAAAAGAGGGGGATGGGGGCTTGTAGCCTGCCAGTATTTCCTCTGCCTGAGTTCCACTGAGCGTGCCAAAGACGAGGAGGAGGGAGGAAAGGCGATTTGAGGCGTGGCCGTACTGTCATCGTGACCTATATTAGCGTACCCCTACTACTTTCTCCCCCCCTCAAAGTTTGTCTTCCCGTGGGACTTTCCTTTGTTTTCCCCACCGTACTTCCAGTCTCCCCCAGTTGTGAAGTTTTTGTTTTTGAGAGGCATTCCTGGCCTCGGATTGTGTCTGTCAGTGCCTTTCAAGGCTGAATCTGTGCCTTAATAGTGCAGACCATCACCACTGTGTTGGAAATGTACTTTTTTTCACTGACTTCATAGTAGACTTTGTGCAGTTTGAGCAAAAAATGTTTTTCTTTGTTCACGTGGCCTTCAGTGTTTTAAACCTGTCTTTTTTTGTATGTCAATATGAATGTGTTTGTGCTTTTTTGTAGAGCCAAATGAAAAACTCTCCCTTAATTTGATGGTTATTTGATTTTTGATTTGCATTTTGTATTAACAATCAAATAAATCATGCAGGGCATGTATTGCTTTTGTTCACAGATATTATCTGATATATAGCTTCCTCACAATAAAATGGAGTGTACGGATGTAAGCATCTCTTTAATTTTTAGCTTCCTCTGCTGATTGTGCACTTTGTTTTGGCTGGAGTACAATAACACTTTTAAAGTGTATATACTGTAGCTTCCATTTTTTTTTTTTTAATCTAACCATATCAGTTACGTTATGGTAATGTTATTTTCCTGCTATTGTGCTGAAGGTGCCAGATCTAGTAGTCTACCCACTGACTCAAGTCCAGCTCCAAAGTGATTCCATCTGCTGAACAAAACACTTCTAGAAAGAGCCTACAAATTCAATTTATGATGCATGTCATCTGTTGTTTTAACCATAATTTTTTTTCTAAATATTATATTAATAGTGTTAGGTAATAGTACGTAACCAAAACTATAGATAGTTTTTGAAAACAATATCTACTATCATTCTTTGTGGTGTTTTTAGGGTAGATTTTGCGAGTTTAGCACTCCACTAGCTAATTAGCCTGCTTATTTAACTTTTATACAAAAATTAACCATGGTTTGGTTTTTGTTTGGGGTTTGTTACTACAAATAAAACCAAAAAAAAAAAAACATGGTTACTGTAGTTAAACCATGGTAACCACAGTTTTCTACAATAACCATAGTTTAACCGTGGTTTTGTAAAACTGGTTATACAAATGGTAGTCAATATGCCAAAAAACATGGTTACTACCATTTTACTATAATAAAACCATGTTCATTTTTGTAAGGGTATAACCTCTGCAGTTGTTGAACTGTGTGTGTGTGTGTGTGTGTGTGTGTGTGTGTGTGTGTATGTGTGTATATATATATATATATATATATATATATATATATATATATATATATATATATATATATATATATATCTGAACATTATAGGCTAAACTAGTGGACTAATTGGTTAGTGGTATGCTAAGCTAGTTCACTAAAGAGGTAGTTGGGTAACTGTTTGCAATGTCAGATCAAACAAAATGTATGATACGTTTAAAAAAAAAAAAAAAAAAAATTATATATGTATGTGTGTGTTTTCATTTGGTCAGGAATTACAAATAGCTACCCCAAATACCCTTTCAGTGCTAGCTTAACATGCCATTGCCACAAAGTCCACTATCTTAGCAAATACCCTTCTTACATGTACGATTATATTTTTATACAGTACTTATTATACTTTTTAGTTTGATCAGGTGTTACAAATAGCAACCACAGCCACAATGAATTAGCCTAGTGTACCGCTAACCAATTGATCCACTAGTTTAGCCTATACGGTTTTTTACATTTTTATATGATTTTGTTTGTTTAGGCATTACAAACAGCTACCCTTGTAGGGTACCCTCTATTATAGATAAGTGCTGAATATATATACATTTTTGTATGTATGTTTATAAATACTGTTCTGCTACTTTTTCAGGGAACCAGCTTAACACACCGCTAGTTAGTAAGCCTGCAAGTAGCCTGTACCCTAAATGTTTAATTAGACATTTTTATACATATTATACAGTTTTGTTTGATGGGGCATTACAAACAGCTACCCCCAAAGGTAGTAAGTGGACTTAATGGTAGGATTGAATTGTTCATGACACTATGAATCAAAAAAAAAAAAAGATGCTTTTTAGTTACAGGACCGTGTAGTTACCACATCTACCAGCAGAGGCTAACTGGATCAGTAGTTGAGGCTGCAGCCATTTTTGTTCTTTTTACTTTACATCACACCTGCCAAATAAGGGAATTGCATAATCACCACAATAAACTCCGACATTGTGCATATTTCTTTGTCTGTTGATAAATAAGCTTACAATTTATATTTAAATACTGTAATTAGTTATATCAACAAGAGCAAACATGCAATGGCCTACATTTCTCATTTTAATTACAAAAACTCATGGGACCTTCACTCTCTCTTAGCAGTATTCTGTTTTAGTTAGAGGATTAGATTAACTCTCTTCTGCATTTCCTCCAATCAGATTCGAGAGCAGGTGGTGACATGGGCCAGAGGGGCTTACCTGAGATCAGTTTATGGTTTGCCTGAAAACGGCTGTGGTTTGTGTCTGTAAGGCAACAGCTCGCCCTTGATCAGATGCATTGGCCTTTCTTTCGCTGGTTCAGAGCTAATCCTGCCTTCATCTCATTATTGGATCTGCTGCTGTTTAGCTGCTCAAACCTGGCATAACCATGGCATTGGCTTCTGAAAGCAACGTTAGACACGGTCACCCTCAAAAGTCAAAGAATCACAGTAAACTGTGTTATGTAGCACTGGATGAGCCAGAAATACAGAGTTAAGGTGCAGGGCATAGAGAGGCTAACAAAATTAGGTTGTAGCATGAATTAGCTTTCTGGATTATTATTTCTCTCGCTGTCAGCTCTGATTAGTTAATTACACGAAACACAAATCTTATCAATTGGGTGTGAGAACATGTTTTCTTTATGTAGTATACTTCTATCCGTAGCTTAGCTACAGGGTTAATCTCAGAAGATGGGAATTTATGACGTGGCTAGTTTTTATTTATCTGCAGTTATGTTAGCCCTCATACTACATAATATTGATAATACATTATATTATATTATTAGCTGCGTATGCTAATGCAAACTCTGGATTTAATGTTTTGCTGTTTTTGAACCGGGGCAGCAACCACCCAGAACACCTTTGTGATCACATGGCAACCACTCAGAACACCTTAGCAACCTTATAGCAACACCCTAGCAACCACTCAGAGCAGCTTAGCAACCTTATAGCAACACCCTAGCAGCCACTCAGAGCAGCTTAGCAACCTTATAGCAACACCCTAGCAACCACTCAGAGCAGCTTAGCATCATGCTGAAAAGATTTGCATGGACAAATACCACTTAAGATTTTGCCAAGATTTTCTTAAGGAAATGTACATATTTCGTCATAGTGCAAAGTAATATAGCATTAGATATGTTGTCATTTCAAAGGGAACGATAGAGAATTGCACATTTTTTATTTTTTTAATATTAGGTGATCAATTTCTTCACATTATAACTTTAACCTGGTTAACAGCTGTCATTGTTTTTAAGTGTAGTGTTATGAGGGGTAGCACTGTCCTTCAAGATTTAATCCCGTTAGCCCAGTGCTGCCGCAATCCTAATCCACACAGATTGCTGAAGTCTGCTCTGAATGGTCTCAATCCCCACGGAATGTCCAACCTCTGCTAAACATTCAGGTAAAAAAACTTGATTATAATAACTGTATTCCTGTCTGGAATCTGTCATTTAGTATTATTTAGCATGCTGATGGTGCTCTAAAAGGAAGTAGATCTGATGAGTGTTTTAGGATTAACCAGTATATTAATCCTTTTTACCATAAGTAAAATTACATTTCTGAAAGTTTTTTTTCAGGTGGACTCACTTTAAATAGTTAAACACTATACAATAAGGTTGTAAAATATATATTAATGCTGTTTAGCATGGTAGTTAAATGAACGTACAACATTTATTAATTCTGCTTGTTCATTTCTGTTTCCTGTTCCATTCAAAAGTTTAGGGTCAGTAAGATTTTTTTTTTTAATGTTTTTGAAATAAGTTTCTTATGTTCAGTAAAGCAGCATTATTTAATCAGAAATATGGTAAAATAAATATTATAAAAATTATTACTACAATTTTAAAATGTATAAATTTTGTAGTGTAAAAATGTAATTTATTCCTGTGATAAATTTCCATTACCCCAGTCTTCAGTGTGATGTGATCCTTCAGAAATCATTAATATGCTGATTTGGTGAATGTTTATTATTATGATCAATGTTGAAAACAGCTGTGATACTAAATATTTTTTTGTGGATACATTTGTTCAGGATTCTTTGATGAACAGAAAATTTTACAAAGCACATTTTTTTATTCGTAACTATGTAAAGGTCTTTACTGTCACTTTTGATCAATTTAATGCATTGGTTGCTAAATTAAAGTATTAATTTCTTTTTTTCTTTTTTTTCTTTTTTAAATGACCCCAAACCTTTGAGCTTTAGTGTTTACAAATACATTCTTAAAGTTTTTAAGGTTGTAAAAATACGCTAATACATTTGGGACTAATATGAAATAGAATAAACAATAATATTAATAAATTTGCATTAGCCAATAATTCATGTATAAACTATAGACATATGTTGTTAAAGTCTTACAAACTAACAAATGAATGTACATTTAAATAAGATGTAAAAACATAATCTGCAAGGAAAATTTTAGCTACATAAGTGCTGAAAAATGAATATTTTCCTATAACACAAATCAAAAAGAAAGCAAGTGCAAGTGAGTCTATTGATGGACTTTGTTTATACACAAAACTACTTGGAATTGCATTTATGTATTTTCTTCATTTTAGATACTAACACAGGTGATTATTATCTTGGTCCTCAGGGCTAAACTTGCTTGGTGCATTTTGCTTTCTGCAAAACATTTAGATGGACAGAGTGAAAGATCAAAGAAGTGATTAAATGACTTTTGCTTGACTTCCTGAACACCCCTTGCTATGCAACCGACTGCTAATCGTTTGAATGGCTGCCATATACTGGACCTGCCATACTGGGACTTTCATAACATCATATTTTATTTGAGACAATTGGGTCCAAAATAATTTTAGAGCGAGCCTGTTGTGAGAACTAGTCTGCAGACCCACAAAAAACACTTTCATTGTTCTCCATCAAGCTTATCAAACCTCTTGTGTTTGCTAAAGGATCTGGCAAATGTGACCTCATTCTATTTCTGAAACTCTTGTGGGGTTTCCCTGGAAAAGCACCCTAATAGTTTGGATGAATGGAAACTTCATTGGGCTTTCCCAAGGATGAAATCCTTGCCTTGGAGGCAACTCCCTTTAAATATTGTCGACTGAAGCATATGACACAAGAATTAGCTCTGAAGGAGGGTCCTGGGTTTTAAGTTAAGCTTGACGAGGATGAAACATAATTAACTGTAACTTATTTCAGGTTAAGATTGTCTCCCTGTTGACTCAAACAATGGAATTTTATGGCATTTTTCCATAGTCTATTCCATCATCAGTGTGTATTTATTGATTTAACAGAGTTTTTCCTTCCCTCAGGATGTTTAACTGGGTGGTGAAGGTCGTGCCACATCCTCCCGATACACAGGAGGATCTGGCGGAGGAGGCGATCACTGCGGTAAACCCACAAGCCCATTAACATGGACTCATAATGCACACCTCACAAATATCTGTGACTATTCAACAGTGCAAATAATCTGATTGACACTAAATGGGGTCATGACCTACAACAAGTGTTTGTGTTTTAAAACCATGAATTCAAAATTTATGTAGCCTAGTTATTTGTAGTTTGAAACCCCTGGCCTAGTGGTTAATGTACTTACTCTGACATAATGAGCCGTGGTGCTCATGTGGATAATGTAAGTTTGAATTTTGCTTGCAACATTTTCTAAACCCATTCCCTTTCCCACACCCCATCATTTCCTGTCTTCCCTTTCTATATCTATAAAACTGTTAAAAAAGCCAATAATATATTCAAAAATGAATCTGAATGTAACTTTATTAATCCCTAGATATAAAAAATGATGCTCATTTATTATTGTCTTGCTGTTGCATTGATGTCCTCTCATATATTAAACCTCTAATTCTCTTAAATCTCCCTCTGAAGAATGGAAAAACTTCAAATCGAGGTACATTTACAGCACTCTTACTGATTTAATGTGTTGTAACATGATTGTTTATTAGGTTTAACGTAAAATATATGGTCACACTTTATAATAGGTGGCCTTACAATGTACTAACATAGTAACAAGACTATGGTTTTTCTGCAAAATTCCCACATTTACTGCTAATGAGTGTGGGGTATGATTAGGTTTTGGGGTAAAGGCTGGATTATGGATATAGTTACAGGAATGTTAAAAAAGTGCAAGTATTTTAAATCAAAACAAGTATGTACAGTACATAATGAGTATATAGTATCAAATGGTTCAGTACACATAGTTAAAGCCAACTAATATAAAGTGTCCAAATATACTGTAGTACTATAAAATCAATCAAAATATAGTATACTAATGCACAATGAGCCTCTATCTCTCTTATTGTCAAGCAGACAAGTTCAGTTCAACCAAAACAGGCAGGGAGGAAGACCAATCATCTCAAACCTCAAAGGACAGGTGAGTCTTGACGATCTTTCATGTAAAATACACAAAAGTCATTCTCTGACTGTCTGGACATGAAACATGCTGAAATCTGTTTGTTTCAGTGTTCAGAGTGGTATGTTGAACTGGATCTCCAATGGTTTTGCAAGCGCACTGCCCCAACCTGCAGGGAGTCCTCTTCTAATGAGAGCCAACTCTGATGCTAAAGTATTGATTTCACGTCAGCTAAAGTAGTTTGATATTTATTAACATTTGGTATTGCATATTAATGTGCACTCAAAGCAAAATAATTTTTTTGTTTTGCAGTCGCTTCAGGATGAAGGTTCTACAGACAGGTAAGGCAATGAATAGAATTCTTATCAAGAACATCAGTCCACTGAGGAATCATTGTGCATGAAGTGTGTTTGACAGCATTGAGGCTGTACAGTGAGCTCTCTCTTTCTGCCAGGGCTGGAGTTATTGGCTGGATCTCACAGGGAATTGGAAAGGTGGTCCCGCAGCCTGAAGAGAAATGCATACAGGACGAGGCTCCAGAACCTGAAGAAGTCACAGAGGTTAGAAAACTATGTGTAATACTTTATTTTTATCAGAATAGTAGAAATAACCAAAAAAAAATCCAATAATAATCCAAACCTTAATATATGATTAAAAGCTTACAATACATACATTTAACAACAGATTAATATTCTAATATTAATTATTTAAAAAAATTATTATTTAAGAGTATAGGCAAAAACGTGTATTTATATTTTAGAAAACAATTAATTAAATAAAATTTTAATCTTAATATTATTATTAATTTGGAAACAGTAGGCTACCTATCTGATGTACAGTATATGTAAAAAAGAAAACTTCAAGACAAACGTCTGAAACCATATATGCCTATTATTATTCTAATTAATTAGTTATATTAATAATCAATAGTAAATAGTAAATAATTAAGTAAATAGTTAATAAATAGTAACTTTGTATGATACATTTTAACAACTTTGTTTTACACTTTGACGCTTTCTGTTTTCATTTGCTTTTACTATTTAGTTAGTTAAAAATTAACCGATTCATATTTATCATGTATGATAAATGTAACAAATGTCCTTAAGAATATATTTAAGAATGTAAACAAAAATCATAAAATGCATTTATTATTATTTAAAAAATAACTATTTAATAATATATCACTAGAATTCATCAATGTTTGTTCACTATCATTAAATTAGTTAATTCATTAGAATTATCAAGAGTGACTTTATATGGTACATTTTAAAAATGTTGAATTCTTGCAAATCACAATGAATAATTTTCTGCTGTTTCATTTGTTTTATTTTCTTTTTCATTTTCTTTTTCTATTTACTTCAGGTTTATGAGGAAAAGGACCTCCCAGGTGTGTAACAGTCAGTCTATTAAGAAAAACAGTTGAATTAATAAACTCTGTGGTGGGTTTAGTACTAAAACTTCATACATTTACTGTGTATTTCATATACCAGATCAGGAGCCTTTGGCACATATACCAGTAGTAGAGCTGGTGTCAGAAGACGAGGCATCTGAGGTGGAACCAGCCGCTCAGTTCCCTCCTAAGTGAGTGTCATTCTGTGAAGCTAACAATTCTGTGACATTGTTAGGTGCAAATTGGGTGCCTTAAGTTTATTGGAGGTGTTTGCTAAGGCAAGCATCTTTATTGCTATTATCCATACTCAAAATCATATATAGCCACCTGAATCCAGAGACTTAAAGAAATAGTTCACCCAAAAATGAAAATTTACCAACCCCCAGGCCATCCAAGATGTTGATAAATTGCTTATTTCAATGTGTGAACAGTGTAATGAACTGGATAAAGAACGGCTTCCAGAACTCTATACCGCACCATGTGACCAGACCCCCAAATTCCAGTTCTTCTACGCCAAGGTCATCACAGTGCTCAAACAAAGGTATTGTTCAATCCGTATGATACAGAATATAGCACTGTTTTAAAGACTGTAACTGTTTAGCTTCATATTTGGTTTGGTTCAGTTTATTCACCTCCTCCAGAGTCGATAACCAGCGTGACAGAGATCGATTCAAAAACTCCCAGGTGAGTCACGTCAAATTTGATGCACTCTTTCGCAATTGCTTACTGGAAAATTGACTTCATGTCCCTCTTGTTTTCAGTATGGTGGGCTGGATTGTTCAGGGTCTGGGCCTTTCAATGCCACAACCGGTGCTTAAAAACAAAGAAGGATGTTTGGTAAGTGAGGAGTAAAGCTTTGACGTTATTAGCTCAGGTTTAATAGATGTTTCTCGATACTGACTCCCTTTCTTTCCACCAGGAGGACGGGAAGATTGTGCAAAATGGTGAGTAAGATGTTCCTCTTTCAACACTGTTTACACAGTTTTTAATAACAAACTCAGTTTGTTTCCTGGAAACTCTAGCGTGGTTTCAGTAGAATATGAAGACCCAAAGATCACTGCATGGGTAACAACATGACCCACTCTGAGACATCAAAATACAAGCAGAAAAACTTCAGGGTGAGCGGTTCTGTTGCAGTGTAGGACAAACTCATAACTCAGTCCATCTTCTCCTTCTGTTACAGGGGAGAGGACACTGAGAACCCTTTAAACAAAAGGAGAGAGAGCCCAACACAGCATTACACAGTCACAGACAAATGGACAGTGGAGACAGATGCATTTGAAGAAGAACAGTGACTTTGTAGCTTTCTTGAATGAACGGGCAGCTATGAAAATCTGCTGAATGTAATGCCAGACTTTCTCTGTACTGTATAACAAATATATTTTTAATAACATTTATGTTTAACTTTCTGTATAACTAGCCAAAAACATATATTTTTAATAACAGTTATGTTTAACTTAAAATTAGACTCTCAGTATTGTATGAATAGCTGGCATCTCTCAGATGGGTGTTTGTTGTTGCTGCTGCAGTGATCTTTATAAACTGACATTTAGTTTGGCTTGACTGTACTTGTCTTAAAACATTTATGATCCTCATGAGATGTATCATTCATTTTACTGCAAGTTTCCCTAATATGTGTTAAAAATGTACTCAAATGAAAAGAGTTGAAAGAACACATTATTTTAAAAAGAGAAAAAGTTGTATTGCCTTGACTTATAATTGTGGCTACTCTGTGGCTGCTTTTCAGACTGCTTTTAAGACATGTACATTACTGTTCAAAAGTTTGGGGTCAGTACAATTTTTTTTTGTTTAAATGTTTTTCAAAGAAGTCTGTCATGCTCACAAAGGCTGTATTTAATTGATCACAAATACAGGAAAAATATAAATATTGTGAAAACCTATAGTATAAAAAAAACTGAATTCTATTTGAGTATTTTTTTAAAGATATAATTTATTTCTGTGATGGCAAACTTAAATTTTCAGCATCATTACTCCAGTCTTCAGTGTCACTTGATCCTTCAGAAATCATGTTGTTTTGCTGCTCAATAAACAATTATTATTATTATTATTATTATTATCAATTTTTAAAACTGTTGTGCTGCTTAATATTTTTGTGAAAACCATGATAACATTTTTTGGTGGATTCTTTAATTAATAGAAAGTTCAAAAGAACAGCAATTATTTGAAATATAAATATTTTGTAACATTATCAATGTTTTTACTGTCACTTTTAATCAATTTAATGCATCCTTGCTGAATTAGATAATTAATTTCTTAAAAATCTTACAGCCCCCAAACTTTGTACAGTAATGTACATTTTATGTTTTCATTTATTGTCATTTAATCTGTATATATTTAATGTCTATTAATATTTATGAATATTTATTATTTATTAATATTTTATATTCTTAATGTAATATTGTATTAATGCATTTCATTAATAAAGGAAAATAAATAATTTCACTGATGTGTAAAGGGTTCAGTCTCTATTGGCATGATAATAATAATGCACATGCAGATAACTTTGCTCTCAACCACAGTAAATAACCATAAGTAATAAAATAAGATTTTTTTTTTGAGAGAAGGATATTTTAAAATATATCCTTTTATAATGACCCTTTATTTAATCTTACAGATATTTCTAAGCAATCAAATGTCAACATGTCCTGATGTTTGAAATGTGAAAAGTAAAGGAATTATTAAAGCAAAACAAATGTAAATGATTGACCTGGATAACTGTTCTGTTCAAAAATACCTCATCACATTAAATTTAAGAGGACAAAAACCAGCACAGTACTAAAAATAAACATGACATGACTTTTTTTTTTTTTTTTTTGTTTCTAATGTGAAGTTTTAAAACAGTCCTCAAACGTGGCTGTGTCTTCAGCAGGCAGTGCTCGGTCAGCTCCTGCAGAACTTGTTCTTGAGGAGATTGACTCTGAAGATGAGGCTCAAGAAAAAACATGTCCGACAACAAACTCACAGCCAAATTCACAACCTCAGTCCCAACCTCAAACACCTTGGTCACCGGAACAATCTCTTCCACTGAGTGTCACCACACCCTCACAAGCACACATAGAACTGGAGGACGCAGAGACCCAAACTGCACGATGGACGCCCATGATCGAGAACATCAGAAGAGAGGCGGAGGACACCGCCATATTAGTTATGGAGGAACGGTAATAAATTTCTCTCTTGCTGGAAGCACAGTGGCAGTTGATGGACAAGTATTTGAAGTTACAGACTTAAAGGAATTTTCTCCCAAAAATGTATTTATTCACCCTCAGGCCATCCAAGATGTCCAAGAGTTTATTTCTTAATCAGAACAGATTTGATGACATTTTGCATTGTCACTTGCTCACCAATGGATCCTCTGCAGTGAATGGGTGCCGTCAGAATGAGAGTCCAAACAGCTGATAAAAACATCACAGTAATCCACAAACCATCAATTAATGTCTTGTGTAACAAAAGGCTACATGTTTTTAAGAAACAAATCCATCATCAAGGCATTTTAACTTCAAACCGTTGCTTTCAGCTAAAATACTAGTCCTCTATCCATAATATTGCTTTCACCTGTAAAAAAGTTATCTCTTCTGAATCAGGGGAGAAATATGCTCAGATCAACCACTATTTACAAGCGAAAACGGTCCAAACTAGCTCTTCAGAAATTTGATGGTGGATTTTAATGCAAGACCCCAACAGGGGATGGACTTTTTCACTGAAAAGCATTATTATGGATTTTGGACTTTGGCCAGAAATGAAAGTTTAAAGTTAAAATGTCTTGATGGATTTGTTTCTTAAACATACACGGCTTTTCACAAATCATTAATTGATGGACAGTGGTTGTGTGGATTACTTGTGGATTATTGTGATGTTTTTATCAGCTGTTTGGACTCTCATTCTGACGGCACCCATTCACTGCAGAGGATCCATTGGTGAGCAAGTGACGTAATCCTAAATTTCTCCAAATCTGTTCCCATGAAGAAACAAACTCATCTACATCTCGGCTGGCCTAAGAGCGAGACACGACATTTTAATTTTTGGGTCAACTATTCCTTTAAGCGTGAAAAACAACCCTTATTTGTGGTGCTGTTCTCTGGTGTAGGTTGATACAGGAGCGTCTGGCGATGGCTCGAATGGCAGAAGAGGTGGCGAGGCAGACAGCGGAGATAGCTGTCAGGGAGTTGGCACAGGCCCGGTTTGACATTCAGACCATTGCAGAAGAGCCAGAAGATGTTGATCAAGAGTAATTCATGCACACCAACAAAAAATCAATCAGACCAATCCCTCTTTGTGTGTATGATAAATGTATATACTTTATATGCATACATACAGACAAAAATGTTCAAAACAGTTTTTGCTTCTGAATATTTTGTGGAAATTGTGATTCATTACCACTCAAAGGGTAGGGTAAGTAAGATTCAAAACTTATATAGTTTTATTCATGTTACAAAATATTTCAAAAAAGTGCTTTCTTTTGAGCTTTATATTCATTAAAGACTCCTGAAAAAAAGTGTGTTTTCCACAAAAATATTAAGCAGCATAACTGTTTGTTTTTCAATGACCAATTCTTGAAATTTCACCTCTTGTCCCTCTAATATTAAACATTTGGTAACATCCTCGATATCCATACCAAAACCTTAATAACTTGAATTTTGTTGTGTCACAGATTACAAGTGCTGCAGGAAGAGGAAAGTGATATAGAAGTCATACGGAATCAAATTTCAGAGTAAGACATACGAAAACAAAACAACAACCAATTTTTATCATAGTTTCTATCAACTGTTCCCATGCTTTCCTTGTAGGGAACATGTTTTATTTGTATTTCTCTGTGTTTGTAGGCTATGTCAGTGTTTTATAACAATATGGCAACATATAATTACAATACACGCATTTCCGGTGCACTGTTTAATATTTCAATATTACGTCGTGTCCTGGCAACCGCACAGCATCCCTTAGAGGCGCACGGTGCCCCCTCTGCGGTTGCTATAGTAACTAATAGCGCCTCTGATGCTTGTTTTCTGCCTCGTCTCTGTGAAGGATGGCGCAGATTCCTCACTTCCAAAATGTACATTTGTATCGTACTAGTTAATCGCGTCAACACCATACAACTTCCATTGCGTTAATTTATAAACAAACGGCACAAAAAATGGATGGATATGGACACTGCGTTACCTGATGCGCTCAGAAACCGCGTCTGATTTCAGAGTAAGTTCATTATAATAACACGACGGTAAACCCAGCTTATAGCTTCTAATATTTTGGAAATGTTTAAAATTAACCAGAGATTTTGGAAATCAAAACAGGCACACCTCAGTCTGTTGTTGCTCCCTCATGCGAAAATTGTGCTTATGTGAGTTATTTATAGCTGACACAAATGTGTTAGTTGCTTACCATGTGATTAGCTTGTTGTTTATATAATAGGTGATGTCTGCATCATGCCTTGTGTATACACAGGTGTCAAGTACCTTCAGTTAAGGAATTTCTTCCAGAAGGGCAAGAGGCAGAGGCTGTAGACACTGCGTTCACAGTTCAAACCCCTGTGGAGGAGTTCAAGTCCTCTTCACCTCTACAGGAGGAACCAGAGCCTGAGGAGCTTCACGACGAGGAGGAGCTCAGGGACTCCAGTGAAGCCGAAGAAGAACCCGAGCCGATCACTCAGCAACCTCAGTCCATTACCAGCACCTCTGTTTCACGAACTGATTCACCGGTAATTCATGTATACTGTCCATCTAACTTTAAACTTGGACTACGTCTTCTTCTTAGTCCTCCGGCTTTATCTCTATTACATTTTTACTTTTGTGACTTTTCACACATATTTATTATTCAGTGTGTACACCAAGTACATAAAAGTCCCTCAAGGAGTTAGACTGAATAAAGTGTACTGTGCTCACAAGCACAGTACTGCAGTGATCATATTTTTTTTCTTGGTATTATTGCAAATTTTTGCCTCTCTGTGTTACAATTAAATAAATGTTTCATAGTACTATTATTTTGCTTTATGTAGGTGGAGAGTACAGCTCTTGAAGAGGAAAGCAGTGGTGAGTGTTCATCTCAGTCATTCAGAACAGATCATGTAAACACACTGATGCTTACATGATAAAAAGCCACAGAATGAAAACCCTCGTTAAAAAAAAACACATCCCGGACCTCCCTCTCCCTCGTCGGGCCCTTGGAATCGTCCTAACCTTCCCCCCATTACCCCCCTGAATAGCCCGACTAGGCAAGCAGAAAAAAAATCCTTTCCATTGAGTTCTGGCAAAAAAAAAATTGTGAATATTTTTGCTTTAAAAGTGTTCTTGTGTTATATAAATGCCATTTGGTTTGATATTTTATCTAATTCAATACGTTTTGGGGCCACTGTAATTGGCATTTCTGGACATTATTCTCAGAATGTTCATACAATGGTCCAGTAGTGGACAACACAACGAAATCTCCACAACACAACAGAAATAAGCCGCAACACAATGAAATTAGCACAACACAATGGAAACAAGCCACAACACAATGAAATTAGTCCTATGCGTTGTGTTGTGGCGTTTTCGTTGTGTTGTGCAATACTGGGCAACCATATGTTCTATATGAGAGAGTATCAAATATTGTACACATTTCATGTAACATACAATATATTTGACTATGTGCTGCTCTCCCCACAGTCCCTTCCAGATGTGATGCGCTGAAGAGATGTTTCATGCGTGTACCATATGCGCCACAGGCCCTTGACAACTTCAACCAGTTCCTGACAGACATCGATGTCACTTTGCCCAAAGTGCCTTCCATGCCCAATCTGCCCCCTGCTCTCTCTCAAATCACCCAACAGCTGCCGTCACTCCCTCCTCAACTGACACAGCTACCGCAACAAATTTCCCAGCGATTCTCCAAAATCACCCCACAATTCCCAAACCAGACGCTTTTTAGTGCTCCTCATTTTCCCAGCTTCCCCGTGCAGTTATCCAGCCTCCCACAACAGCTGTCCAACATTCCGCAACAAATTTCAAACCTCCCACAAAAGGTATCCAAATTTCCACAAAGGCTGACCAGCATTCCACGGTTTTCCATCCTTCCGCAACAGGTCTCCAGCATTCAACAACAACTCTCCAGCATTCCACAAAAAATATCCAGCATTCCACAAAAGATATCCAGCATTCCACAGTGTGCCCAGCAGTGCTGCTCTAACATTCAAAGCCGTCTCAACAAACTTAAGCCGGATCAGGATGCCCAAGGAGCAGCCGCAGAAGAGTAGGGAACTGGAGTTGGACCGTCTCGTCCGCCAGTCCCTGCTCCATTCCCCCCGTACCCCTTCGCCCTCTTCCCCAAGTTCCGTCCTAGACTTGCCCAATGTGCCCTCTTACCCCCATCTGCCACCCATCACCCCTTCCAGGCAGTTGTCAGGCGTCTCCAACCCTGCCTTCCACATTGAGGACGACCCCACCTCTGCTAGACCCTCAGGTGATCCACGCTGTCGCATTTTTTGTTAGAATAGTCTGCTTTTCTTATGCCTTGCTGCCAAATGTGACTTAGAAAATGTTAGGTTGTGGGTGCCTGTAGTGACCAAAGTGACCTCTTTATGTTCCAACCATTGACCTCATTCCCTAAGGTCCATTTTACCTCAAGGTAAGTCTTGAAGAGGGTGCTACTGAAGGTGTCAGTGTCAAGGTTTCTTGTGTGTTTCTTTATCGAGTATCATCTAATCTCCAGTGAGCTCCAGACTAAGTGTGCACCCGGCCGTGAATGTCGAAGATGTTGACTCCGACCGAGGGAAAGGAGGAAGACAATCTCGCCCCATACCACCAATAATACACCCACAGGACCCTAATCTCAAAACCCTCACTGTCCCTGGTGCCCGTAAAGCCAATCGAACCAGGTAAGAATGGATGTAGAAATGTGTGGTTACATTAGCAATATTTCACAGGCAAAAAGTGCCTGTTTTTTTTTTTTTTTTTTTCAGTGTAGCAATGTATGTTGCACTGCTCACACAGAAGTCACTTTCAAATCAAGAAGTAATGTAGTGAATTCATGTGAACAATTTGAACCCTCGTGCGAAATTCCAGATCACATGGATTCTTATTGAAATGGTTAGATTTCAGACAATGGTATATATGACCACACCTAAAGAGTGAATATAAAGGACATTTGCACTTGACATTTGATAACATAAAGCCCAAACTACACTTCATGTTTTACAGAAACTTCCACTTTCCCACTGTCTGAGGGAAACTCTTAAAGCCATGTGTGCTGTTCTCATCCAATCAATGTTATTGCCCTCATAAATATGTAAATCATAATATTAATCCAGGGTTTACAAATGTACAGTGAGAAAATCTGGAAACCTGATACTCACTTATGCACATACATACACGTCAGTGTATGCAGAGACAGAAAACCACAGACAATTTGGACCAAGATGTAAGATGTTTTAAATGTCTCTCAGAACAATCCACTCCATATTCTCCTCTTCATTTTGTGCATTTGTGTGCATATTAGTATGTGAAGACTTTCCCATTATCTTACTTACCATATCAGAGTTTTTTTTTTTTCATTTCATTTTTCAATGCATTTATTGTAACTTGTCTTATTTTTGTGATTAGTCCTGTAGAGCCCCATCATAACACACTCTTGTTGTTTTCTTACAGCAAGAGACTTTACTCACAAGATGATGAGGAAGAAGAGGAGTTAGAAACTGCAGTCCGGGCCTGGCCAAGCCAGAGTAGCATCTCAAGTGCAGATGACGGGTAACAAATACATACTCTTTTAAAATGTGAAATTAACATGATATGAATGCATGAAAATGTTGCTGGAAATGTGGCACAAAACACATTACCTTTAATGTGATTTGGGAAACCCAAGAACAATAAATAAATTTGGGATTGTTTTGGTGATTTTCTTTTTTTTAAATGTAGTATTTATCTTCTGTATTCAGGCTAAATCAACGGCCATCCTCTTCAGCCAGCCAAACTAGTACTGTAGTAAATGAGAGGTTACAGGAGCTGGTCAAGCTGTTTAAAGAGAGAACAGAACGAGTCAAAGAGAAGTTGATTGATCCAGATAACTCGGATGATGAAACACCACCTGCCTGTGAGTTAAACACAAAATATCACACCAAGTGGCATTTATTATAAAGAACGTCAGAAGATGCTGGCAAAAATTCTAGCAAATTGATTCTTAGAAATGAATTTTTTGACAAAAAATAAATATAATGTGCTTAATAAAGACAAAAAGTATTTGGACGCCAGTTGTCAAACATTATTTAATGAACTTCCTAATTAAATTTGGGGCTAGTTGTTGAGAAATGCTGTATAATCATTTCTTTGCACATGCCACTTAAGTTGTTGTTCAGGTTGAAATTCATACATTTTATGTGCGACTTAAGTGTACACATACTTTTGAGAGCTATTACAGTTTCAAAGTGTATGTACCAAATAATATGGTCTTGTATGAACAGCCCCAGCTCAGCAAGCTCCAGCTCCTCCTCCTCCTCCTCCTCCTGAACCTCCAGCAGAGCAGAAAACAGAGCAGGAGGTACCCGAGGCCCCTGCTGAGAAAGAAGAGGAGAAAACAAAGCTCCTGTGCTGTAAAGTGAAACCTCAATCCAGGATTGGTCGGCTTCTGCAGTACCGTTTTCCATCCAGCATCGACCCCTTCACCAGTGAGCACTCCTCTCCTCTCTTTGTAATCCTGAAGACTACAACTGTCTACATTTCAGCTGTCTTGGCATTCCATACTCACACATTAGTCCAATCAGTTACTGATTTTCCTTCATTTTTTGTTCTGTTCTCACACCCTTTTCCTCCTACGCTTCACATTCCTCTTTCAATTTTAAACTTAACCCTTTGGTAACTAAGCATCAGATTTATAAATGATCAAATAAAAGAAAAAATTAAGTGCTTTTGTATCAAGGGATACATTTGGTGCACATTGGTGATTTAATTTAATGTATATTTATATTTGTTAGTTTATTTAAATCATTCAAGTTTAATTGAAATAAATTAAAAATTAAACATTGCAACTCCTAAAATTTGTTTGGTTTTAAATAAACAATTTGGTTCACCACAATATTTGTTTTCCATAAACCATTTGAGTAATCTTCCATTGCTCTGTATTCTCTGTAGATCTGATCTACGTACTTTGGCTGTTTTGCGTGTCTTTGGCGTTTAACTGGAACGCGTGGATGATTCCTGTGCGTTGGGCATTTCCATATCAAACACCGGATAACATCCATGTTTGGCTGTTGATTGACTACTTATGTGATGCTGTTTACATACTGGACATCCTGGCCTTTCAACCCAGACTGCAGTTTGTGCGTCATGGAGACCTTGTGGTAAATATAATCAAAGACAAGCAAAATATTAGAGTAAAATTAATGTTTTTTTTCACCCTGTGTTTTGAAAAATATTTGTTTTCAGACTGGCAAGAAAGAGATGAGAAATAATTACATCAAAGCTGTACGATTCAAGGTAGTGAGACATTTATGCAGTTTATCGTTTCATTAAATACAAATTTGGATTTTTCAGACTGACTAAATTTGATGCTCTGAGGTACTGGACACATTCTTTAGTCTGAGGATCTCATTTCCTGTGTTGCAGCTGGATGTGGTCAGTCTACTTCCTCTGGAGCTTCTCTACTTCAAAACAGGGATTAATCCACTTCTCCGCTTACCCAGGATCTTGAAGGCAAGCTGCTACTCTGACCGTCTAACTGGACTTTAGAAAGATCAGTTCATGATGAACTTTAGCTAATTCTTTAATGTGTCCTTCCTTTGTGCAGTTCATGTCTTTCTTTGAGTTTAACAAGCGTCTGGAAGCTATACTGACCAACGCTTACGTTTACAGGTGAGCTGTTAGCTTCTATAAACCTTTCAATTGAGAATTTGTTTAACATTTTATTTGGAGTGTTTATACCCATTCATATCTCTCATTTCATTTATCAGAGTTATTCGAACCACTACCTACTTGCTGTATGCCGTCCACTGCAATGCCTGTCTGTACTACTGGGGCTCTTCATATGAAGGTCTGGGTTTCTCAGAATGGACCTATGATGGGACAGGCAATAGGTAAGTTAATCGGTTCTGTTATTAGCTTTCATTTACATCCAATACAGTTTTATTTTTTATATTTTTTTGCACCAAAAACAGTTTAACATGTTTTGCTCCTGTACCTTTAAGAATTATATATGTAAGTGACCTGTTATGATTGGTTGAAATTGATGCATTAACATAAGGTTGTTCATTATAGTAGGCCAAACTGCTGCATAATCATTAATATGTACAGTGCATCTGGAAAGTATTCACAGTGCTTCTCTATTTCCACATTTTATGTTACAGCCTTATTCCTAAGTGGATTAAATTCATTATTTTCCTCAAAATTCTACAAACAATACCCTATAATGACAACATGAAAGAAGTTTGTTTGAAATCTTTGCAAATTTATTAAAAATAAAAAAAACTACAAAATCACATGTAAATAAGTATTCACAGCCTTTGCCATGACACTCAAAATTGAGCTCAGGTGCATCCTGTTTCCACTGATCATCCTTGAGATGTTTCTACAACTTGATTGGAGTCCCCCTGTGGTAAATTCAGTTGATTGGACATGATTTGGAAAGGCACACACCTGTCTATATAAGGTCTCACAGTTAACAGTGCATGTCAGAGCACAAACCAAGCCATGAAGTCCAAGGAATTGTCTGTAGACCTCTGAGACAGGATTGTATCAAGGCACGGATCTGTGGAAGGGTACAGAAAAATTTCTACAGCATTGAAGGTCCCAATGAGCACAGTGGCCTCCATCATCCATAAATGGAAGAAGTTTGGAACCACTAGGACTCTTCCTAAAGCTGGCCTCCTGGCCAAACTGAGCAATTGATTGAGAAGGGCCTTGTCTAGAGTGGTGACCAAGAACCTGATGATCATTCTATTTGAGCTCCATGATCATAGGTGGAGATAGGAGAAATCTACAGAAGGACAAACATCACTGCAACACCCCTCGGATCTGGGCTTTATGGCAGTGTGGCCAAACTCAATCCTTTCCTCAGTGAAGACACATGACAACACACTTGGAATTTGCAAAAAAGCAACTAAAGGACCCTCAGACTCTGAGAAACAAGATTCTCTGGTCTGATGAACCTCAATTCTAAGCATCATGTTTGAAGCAAACCAGGCACTGCTCATTACTTGCAGAGTACCATCCCAAAAGTAAAGTGTGCTGGTAGCAGCCTCATGCTGTGGGACTGTTTTTCAGTGGCACGAACTGAGGGACTCATCAGAGTAGAAGAAAAGCTCAGTGCACCAAAATATAGCGATAGCCTTAATGAAAACCCAGTCCAGAGCATTCAGAACCTCAGACTGGGCAGAAGGTTCACCTTCCAGCAGGACAATGACCCTAAGCACACAGCAAGAGTGGTTTATAGAAAACTCTGTGAATGTCCTTGAGTGGCCCACCCACAGCCTGAGCTTGAACCCAATCAGATATTTCTGGAGAAACCTGAAAATGTGTGTCTGCCCCCATCCGACCTGACAGAGCATGAGAGGTGAAGAGTTGAGGAGGAGAATGGTAGATAATTGCCAAATGATGTTAAGCAAAGCTTGTAGCATCATACTCAAAAAGATTTGAGGCTGTAATTGATGCCAAAGGTGCTTCAACAAAGTATTGAGCAAAGGCTATGAATACTTATGCACATTTGACTTTTTTCATTTTTTAATTTTAATAAATTTGCAAAGATTTCAAACAAAGTTCTTTCACGTTGTCATTATGGGGTACTGTTTGTCGAATTTGGAGGAAAATAATGAATTTCATCCATTTTGGAATAAGGCTGTAACATAACAAAATGTGGAAAAAGTGAAGTGCTGTGAATACTTTCCGGATGCAAATCATGGTGATTTAAAAAAAAAAAAAAAAAAAAAAAAAACTATTTTTGTCCTATAACCCCTTTAAATTTTATCTTTAAACATTGTATTTTGAGATACACCTAATTTATGTTCACTTTGTGACTTTTTCAGTTATTTTCGCTGCTACTACTTTGCTGTGAAGACTTTGCTGACCATTGGTGGTCTGCCAGAACCCACAACACTTTTTGAGATTGTGTTTCAGCTCATCAATTACTTTATTGGAGTGTTTGTGTTCTCCATCATGATTGGTCAGGTAAGGCCATTATCATTGTATGAAAGGCATCCACTGATTGGGTTTCAATAGTGTTTAATATCACTGATCGAGGCTTGCATTGTGTCAGATGAGAGATGTTGTTGGTGCAGCGACTGCGGCTCAGACAAACTATCGTGCCTGTGTGGATAACACAGTGAAGTACATGGCCTCCTACCGCATCCCTAAAGATGTGCAGAACAGAGTGAAAACCTGGTACAGCTACACGTGGCAGTCCCAAGGCATGCTAGGTAAGACCATAAGACAGACATCAATGTCAAAATACATTACAGACATTCATAATGCTCAGTTGATAACTTAAGATAAAAATGGACATTTTGTGGTTTCATGCAGATGAACAAGAGCTATTAGATCAACTACCCGACAAGATGAGGCTGGATATAGCAGTGGATATTAGCTACAACATTATAAGTAAAGTGCCACTCTTCCAGGCAAGTGCTAAAACTTAACATTATCCTTAAATTCTAATAAATATATTTAAATAAATAATATATAAATTATATATACATGTAGTATATTTATGTATATGTGTGTATGTATGTAAAAGGTATATTATATTTTAGAAGCAATATAAGAATTTAGAAGAACAAATAAACGGATGGATGGATGGATGAATGAATGAATGAATGAATGAATAGTATTTAATAATGTGCATAAATAAAAATTTTACATTTCTACTTTTAAATCACTGAAGTACATGGCCTTGTTTTTTACAATGGTAACTGCCTTAGGTTAACCACATTTTATTTAAAAAATTAGGTAAATTTTTAACCTGTCTTGACTTTGTTGCTGTATTCCTGATCTGCATCTCTTTTTCCCTGCATCATTGTGTCTTTCTCAGGGCTGTGATAGACAGATGATCTTTGATATGCTGAAGAGGCTCAGATCAGTGGTGTACCTTCCAGGAGACTATGTCTGCAAGAAGGCAAGGAACATAAAGAAGATTTTTAGCCTGCATAACAGACCTTCAGATGTACTTGTGTTTGTGCAGAAAAATCAGTTTACTATAGCAATAAAGGTAGAGATATATTACTATATTTATTACAGGATGAAGTGGGCCGTGAGATGTACATTATAAAGGCAGGGGAAGTCCAGGTAGTTGGTGGTCCTGATGGAAAGACAGTGTTTGTGACCCTGAAAGCAGGAGCTGTGTTTGGAGAGGTCAGGTAAGGGCTGCGCTGCAGTATCTAGTTTTGTCAGTATAAAATCACTCATTGTCAAATTTGCTTTTAGTTCATGTCGTCTTCTCCAATAAAGTTTGCTTGCTGTGGGTGGAGGAAACCGGCGGACAGCAAATGTCGTAGCACGTGGTTTTGCTAACCTCCTCATCTTGACCAAAAGGGACCTGAATGAGATCATGGTGCACTATCCAGAGTCCCAGAAACTGCTGCGCAAGAAAGCAAGGTGAGTGCAACTACTGGAAGGGAAATAATGAACCATAAGGATTTCCCAATTTTTACTTCCATTTTCCACTACAATGAATCAACGATATTTCATTAGTATTTCACCAGGTAATTTTCCAGCCCTAGCTTCTGTTCAAATAATGCATAACCTGCTGTTTGCCCATAAGGAAAATGGTGATGAAGGATAAAAAGCCTGCTGAGAAGAAAGAGGAAGGAAAGGAGCCCATCCCGATTATTCCTCCTCGTGCTGAGACGCCCAAACTGTTAAAAGCTGCTCTGGAGATGACAGAGAAAACAGGAATGAAAGGAACATGGTCCAAACAGGATAGGAGCAACAGATCAAGTGTCTCCTTGCAGGTACATACCTTGAATTTGACCCAACAAAATTGATTTAAATTTAATTAATATAATAATTTATAGGAAAAAATATATATAATAAGATAATATACTATATATAAACTATATATGTACTTATAGTGTATGTGTATATATATATATATATATATATATATATATATATATATATATATATATATATATATATATATATATATATATACAGGTGCATCTCAATAAATTAGAATGTCGTGGAAAAGTTCATTTATTTCAGTAATTCAGCTCAAATTGTGAAACTCGTGTATTAAATAAATTCAGTGCACACAGACTGAAGTAGTTTAAGTTTTTGGTTCTTTTAATTGTGGTGATTTTGGCTCACATTTAACAAAAACCCACCAATTCACTATCTCAACAAATTAGAATATGGTGACATGCCAATCAGCTAATCAACTCAAAACACCTGCAAAGTTTTCCTGAGCCTTCAAAATGGTCTCTCAGTTTGGTTCACTAGGCTACACAATCATGGGGAAGACTGCTGATCTGACAGTAGTCCAGAAGACAATCATTGACACCCTTCACAAGGAGGGTAAGCCACAAACATTCATTGCAAAAGAAGCTGGCTGTTCACAGAGTGCTGTATCCAAGCATGTTAACGGAAAGTTGAGTGGAAGGAAAAAGTGTGGAAGAAAAAGATGCACAACCAACCGAGAGAACCGCAGCCTTATGAGGATTGTCAAGCAAAATCGATTCAAGAATTTGGGTGAACTTCACAAGGAATGGACTGAGGCTGGGGTCAAGGCATCAAGAGCCACCACACACAGACGTGTCAAGGAATTTGGCTACAGTTGTCGTATTCCTCTTGTTAAGCCACTCCTGAACCACAGACAACGTCAGAGGCGTCTTACCTGGGCTAAGGAGAAGAAGAACTGGACTGTTGCCCAGTGGTCCAAAGTCCTCTTTTCAGATGAGAGCAAGTTTTGTATTTCATTTGGAAACCAAGGTCCTAGAGTATGGAGGAAGGGTGGAGAAGCTCATAGCCCAAGTTGCTTGAAGTCCAGTGTTAAGTTTCCACGGTCTGTGATGATTTGGGGTGCAATGTCACCTGCTGGTGTTGGTCCATTTTGTTTTTTGAAAACCAAAGTCACTGCACCCGTTTACCAAGAAATTTTGGAGCACTTCATGCTTCCTTCTGCTGACCAGCTTTTTAAAGATGCTGATTTCATTTTCCAGCAGGATTTGGCACCTGCCCACACTGCCAAAAGCACCAAAAGTTGGTTAAATGACCATGGTGTTGGTGTGCTTCACTGGCCAGCAAACTCACCAGACCTGAACTCCATAGAGAATCTATGGGGTATTGTCAAGAGGAAGATGAGAAACGAGACCAAAAAATGCAGATGAGCTGAAGGCCACTGTCAAAGAAACCTGGGCTTCCATACCACCTCAGCAGTGCCATAAACTGATCACCTCCATGCCACGCCGAATTGAGGCAGTAATTAAAGCAAAAGGAGCCCCTACCAAGTATTGAGTACATATACAGTAAATGAACATACTTTCCAGAAGGCCAACAATTCACTAAAAATGTTTTTTTTTTATATTGATCTTATGAAGTATTCTAATTTGTTGAGATAGTGAATTGGTGGGTTTTTGTTAAATGTGAGCCAAAATCATCACAATTAAAAGAACCAAAGACTTAAACTACTTCAGTCTGTGTGCACTGAATTTATTTAATACACGAGTTTCACAATTTGAGCTGAATTACTGAAATAAATGAACTTTTCCACGACATTCTAATTTATTGAGATGCACCTGTATATATATAGTTGTAAAAAATATTTGTAATAAGTATTTATCAAACATATTTCTTTTACTTCTTTATGTAGCACTCCATCTCTTCCTCTGCGGTGCCCAACTCTCCAGTCCATGAAGCGCACTCAGATCAAGACGCAGACACTCTGTCTCAGATATCAGACAGTTCAGTGCAAATCCCCACGACCCCCACCGGCGCTGGAGACAGGAATGTATTTGCTGAAGAGGGCCCAGTGGAGGAGGAAACTAAATAGAAAAGAAGTAATCCAGGGGCAATAATGCAGCTATGAAATAACCCAGACAGCTGAGACCATCAAAATAATTTGCAGGACACTGTTGTGCTCAGTGTTATGCTTCTGAAACGGGTCATGAGGTCAGATACAGTCAGTGAACTCAGGAATGCACAAAACTGTCTTCTCATTTCATTTTCTCATTCAGAATATATATTAATGATATACAGTAATAAGCAGAAAATAACTTCTCATACATCAATAAGCCTATCATACAAGCATAACCCATGAGGTCTACCCAGAATGTCCGGATGCTTTTAGCTTGGGTCAGATGTTAGTTACTGTAGCGAATTATAGAAATAGTTAATTAATAAGATTATTACACTCTTGATAAATAACATGATGTACGTGCTTACACATTAACACCCCTAATGAAGAGCTATTGTATTAAAACAGACCTGAAATCTCGTTTGCTTCTGCTATCCAAGTGCCTTAATAAACCCTGAACACTGTTAAGCACTGTACACACCCTCAGTGCTCATTGCTATATGAGCTCATATATTTTTAGCATTATGTAGCATTTCGTCCCAGTTTTACAAAGTATATCTCAGTGTCCTAACAGTTCACTTAAAAACGCAATACATTTCAGCTGTGTGGCCTGTTTGAAACACTCTAGGTCTAAACTAAAGACGTTACATTAATATGATATGCACATTAATATGTAACAATTTCTCTGAATGTATAAACTGCATCTTTTGGAATTATTGTTATACTTTCAGGTCGGTTAGTTTCTCTGTGCAACATCTGTCTGCTGAAGATAATAGTGTCAAAGTGATTTTATTCCTCTGTTCATGATATCCAGATGTAGGAGGAAAAGGTTTTGCTGCCATTAACTAAATCAAATCAAATAGTTAACAGCTTTTCTGAACCAAGAACAGATGGACAGAAGGTTTGAAAATGAAAATCGCCTTTATATATATATATATATAAACTGTCTCTGATGACTTGTTTTTAATCACGTTTTCGTGTTTTTATAACTTCCTTGATATATAAGTGTGTCAAACACTGGGAAGTTAGTTATACTTGTTGGACAGTTACATGTAAAACATAATGTATTCCTTTGAGTTAGCAGCTAGACATTATGTACAAGCTTTATTTATGAGTATTATTTACTTGTGTAAATGCTGTTGATCGCTGATACTGTTTATTATTTGTATTATATTGCTGTTGCAGAATGTTTAGTATGTGTTTAGTACATTCTGAGCAGCTGAAATGTTTTATGGCCTGAGTGACTCAATTGTAATTAATTCAAATAACTGAATAATAATCTCTAGGCCAGTGTTGAGTGATTTGAACTTGTGTCAGAATTAAAGTACATTATTACATGGCTCTCTGTATAATCTTCTTTGATGCTCCACTGTACAACGCTTTTATGTTCTTTCGGGAAAAAAAATCTCCGTTTTTTTTTTTTCTCCTTTCTCCCTTTTTTTTTATCGCAGAGCAAGAATTCTTACTCAGAAATATACATACACAGGATATACACAGCCTACTATTGTTACAATAATAGTAGCGTCAAAACAGTAAAATTATAAATCATCAAATTTTGCTACAAACTCATACAATAAGAATATATCTGAAGTAATTAGCCGTGTTTTTAATTTTGTGAATTTATATTTATATGCTATATGTTTTATGGATTGTTTTTTTCTCAGAATGCACATTTTAGTCTCCATTCCTGCATCCCAATGTGCATACGATCCACCCTATCTGCCCTAAATAGTATTGAAAATTACTAATATCACATAGAATTTAGTATGGATAGTATGCACATTGGGACGCAGACCATGTCTCCAATAATCTCGAGACTAGAAAAGTTTAAAACCAACTGAACCGATTTAGTCCAATTCGTAAATGAATCAATCAGACGGGTTCTGTGAACAGGTTAAATCGACTCATTGAAGGAAAACATGGAGCTCATGCAGCAAGCTGATTTTGAGTGTGATTTATTGGCACTTAAGATGAATGTAATAAGTTTTACAAATGCTAAAAAGGTGCACCAAGTAACTTTTTACATTGTCACAAAACTTAAACCTAAAGATGTTTAGGGTACTATACAAATTACTTTAATGATGAAATTATAATTTTTAAAAAATCACGATGAACTTCTTGCAAAATCTGCATGGGGAAGTCTTTCGCCCTCATGCAACATTCCCAGTCGTGTGGATTACTTTTAATATGACTGGGTTTCGCCTGGGAAAATGTGGTAAATGTGACCTCTCTGGTGGCGCCATGTTTAGACCAACCAAATACACAGCAACCCAACCTCACAGGAAAATTTTGTGTGAATTCTACAATGTGAATCATATCACGAACATACATTTTTCGTTTTTAAAATGTAAGCATGAACCCCCAACCCCACCCTTAAACATAACCATCACTGTGGCGTAAGCTGACCATAAGAAAATGTACGAATGAGATTGTACACATTCAAACAATTAAAAAATAATTAAAATTAAATATTTGTCGGTGCACCTTTAATATTTTCAACTTAGCACATTATAATTGTTACAATAGTATAGAGTAAGCATTAACGTATTTATTGGTGTTTTTAATGTCAATCCTTTCAGTATGATGCTCTGGATTTGGAAAATCGAATCAAGGCTGGGTTTAAGGACATTCACCAGCTTTTGGATGACGAAGAAAAGGCTATGTTTAATGAACTAAAACTGGAAAAGAAGGAGAAACTGGAAAGTCTGAAAAGTAAAAATGAGATGATCAGTGAAGAAATCCACAATCTCACAACCACTATAAAAGACTTGGAAAAGGAGTTAGATAGTGGAGACATCAGAATTATTCGCTCTTCATTCTGTCCTCTTATGTTTTATTAAAGTGAATTCAAAAATTGCTAAAAATAAACTCTTCCTATTTCCTACATTTTCAATAGAACTTCAAGGATACATTGGTGAGGTAAGCAGGGTTTCTTCTCCAACTATTGACAAAGTTTTGAAATCAAGCATAAGTTCTTACTGCTTAATTTTTTTTTTTCCAGAGCCCAGTGCAAACCTGAGGATCCAGAGATGACTCCAGGAGATCTCATTGACATTGCAAAGCATGTGGGCAACTTTAATCACAATGTTTGGTAGAAAATCAGACGATCTATCACTTAAAGTGAGTCAATCTAATTCAAACTCGTTAATACACAAAATACAGCCTTTCTTTCAGTGTTTCGACTCAAGTCTTTTCTGCTCTTAAACACTCTTTCTCTTAGCTCCTGTGGTTCTGGACCCTAACACAGCCAACTTTTACCTCACATTATCTGTTGATCCGACAAGTGTGTGGAATCACAATAAATCTGAAGTGATTAATGACCAGAGTAACAATAACATTGAGAGATTTGCTGATTGTTCCTGTGTGCTGGGCTATGTGGGATGTTCCACTTGGATGCACACCTGGGACGTTGACGTGGGGCAGAACACGTCCTGGATGGTGGGTGTCGCTGTAGAGTCTGTCCAAAGAAAAGGAACCAACGGCTTACCCAGTGGAGTCTGGTGTATCAGGCATGACGGTGGAAGTACTTAGTGTCACGGATCCTCTGGAGTCACATGTCCCGCTGCACAGATTTGCAAAACCCACAGTAGTGAGGGTGAACCTGGACTCGAGTGCAGGACGGCTGTTGTTCTCAGATCTTCTGGGAGAGACGGTCTATCACACCTTCACACACAATTTCACTGAGAAGGTCTATCCATTCTTCTACAATGAGTGTGCATACCCTATTAGTATTCTGCCTGTTGAATCTGAAGAGAAATAAAGAGAATAATGTTGCCTTTCAGATACAGTATTCTTTATGTTGTTGTTTTACTTTTCCGCTTGTTACTGCTATTGATATGGCCATAGTTCCAAGGTCACTAATGTTTGTAATGACTTTAAGGTATGTTCAGAATTTAGTGAACAATTTGGATTATGCAAGTTACTGTTACTGGTACAGCTTTAAGTATTATTTTGAATGAAGCTTGTTTATCTTTGTGGGAATTTTGAAGTAACCCTATAGGAAGATCCCAAGATTCCTCCTGTTTGTGGAATAAAACTTGGTTGAGTTAAATGTAGTGAGCCTTTTTGTTTTAGTATAAACTTGAATCACACAGCTCCTTGGGGTGGGGACAGTATAGTACTATTTTTATTATTTCAAATAATTCATAATTAGTACTTCATACATAATTAATACTATAGATATTATATTTATAAAAATCATATTTTTCTGGGCCGCAGCTGAAGAGTCTTTTGGTTGGCTTTGTCCTTCCGAACACTTCCTGCAGTCACACCATCAGAGAGAATAAACTTCCAAGTGGAACCAAAGTGCAGAAACAATCTTTTATAAACCTTTTAAAATAACTAAAAGTAGCTGAAGCACTTGAGTTATAAATGCTCAGACTGTATTATTGAGCGTGTGGTGCATGTTAATGAACAAAAAATCATATATAAACAGCTTATTTTGATTATAACTCTTGATTGATTTGATCATATAATGATGAATGAATTACAGAGCAACCTAAATAAACTGAATTTAAAAGACTGATTATTGATTATACAATAACAGCAATTGTTAATACATTTCTTTGATCTATCAATAATAAGCCAGAGAGGAAGAAATCCAACACTTCAGTTTATTTGTTTAATACCTTTGCCATTTTTTCAACTCTGTTACCGAAATGGGACGCTTTCTTTAATATAAATTAATGTCAAATAAAAAAGTACTGTCAAAGATTATTTTTAGAGAAAAAAAGATGATAACAAACAAGAAATGGTCAAATCGGCTACAGTTAGTTACTTATGTATCATTGAATCAACGTTCTACATTCCAAATCATTTTATGACGTCGTAATGTGAAAAGAGTGTATACTTGTGTGAACAAGCTCCTAAGAGAATATAGTCGAGACAATGAGAAAACAGAAAAAGAAATTCACAGAGAAGAGAAATATTTTTGGAGCTAGAAAATGTTTCAAGATAGCTGTGGAACATCCCTTGGCTTTCGCCCGTTTCTGCCGTCAATCATCCGGCAGTGTAACTATGTACAGATTCTGTCAGAGCATCGAGAGTCTGGGAAGCCCACCGGCCAGACACCCACACACATACAACTCCTGGTGACTGGAAACAAGCATAGCCAGACAACTATGCCAAGATCTTTAATCACAACTGAAAGACCAGGCAGAGAAGTTAGTAAATTTACGGTGCAGACTCTGCCTCCGCTGGTTCGTACAGCTGCTGTCAAGACGGACAAACCCCGAGCTCCGCTTCTACAGTCTGCTCCTCTGCCGCAGGTCCTGACTCGGCGGGTCAAACCTGTGCCTCGAAACCCTGACGAGGAACCAGCCAGAGCAGACAAGCAAAGCCCGCTTCGGCAAAGGAACAGTGGCTATAAAAACAAGCGGCTACGCAAAGACAAACGGCAAAAGCCATTAAGGCTCCTGACCTTCTCTGACATACCGCCAGTGACTGAATCAGTGAGGACCCTGCTGATGTCCAAAGCGAGCGTTCAGCAGCGTTCACACCGCCAGCGACCCGCGGCGACAACCATCCCGCAGCGAGCCGACGGCGACACCAGAACAAGAAGCAGTGTCTGTTGCGTTAAAATGTGGATGTGTCCGACATGACAAATACATGAGCAAAAAAAAAAAAAAAAAAAAAGTGGAGCGCATTTATTTCTGTCAGACGTCTTACATACTAAATTTTATAATAAAAATTTTAATGTTTATTTAAAATTAATTTTTTTATATATATATTAAACCAAGGCTACTGCAGATACCACGGTACGTCTGCAAAATGTCTGTTAAAGATCACTTCATCTGGAAAGCATCTGCTGTGTACAAACATCTAATAAACATTTTTAAGATGTCAGTTTTACATACATAATAAATCATAAACATCATAAAGACATTTTCTAAATGTCTATTTGACGTCTGACGGGAAATGTTCTAGAGACATATTGCAGGAGAGCAACACTCCAAACAAAGAATACGTAACTGATGCAAAAAATATTGTCCAATGATTAAAAAATATTATATTATATTATATTATATTATATTATATTATATTATATTATATTATATTATATTATATTGTTATTCGTGTATATTTAGGTGTACGGCGTTTTTTTATGTTCTTGTTTGCATGAATTACTGCGCCATCTGTCGACACAAATCCAAAGTCTGATTCCGTCTTTCATTAAACTACATTTCCCAGAAAACTTTGCGCGCTGCTTGCACGTGATGTCCACTGCTCTTCCGGTGTCCGTAGGTTATTATTTTCTTTATAGAAATGTTTTTTTGTTTGTTTGTTTGTTTGTTTTTGTTTTTAGCTCGCTTGTTGATGATCTTATATTTTTGAGGGTTGTGGGAACTGGCGGAATTTGCTGTGGATAATGTTTGGTGCATCGCTTAGTGCTGTGTGAGGAACAACAGGAGGGTGTTTTCAGATGTTCCTGTGCTCTTGAATGTTCAGCAAGACAGTCCACGACCTGCCAGCCTCTGAAGCGATTTAATGATAAACATTTTTAAACTGTGTCAACGATTTAATACTGATATTAAATTGATATTAATGATAATAAATAAGACCAGATGACTGAGGTGAGCTTGTAGTCATGGAGAGTCCACATCTACCTGCTGAGGTGAGTCAAGCTAACACAGTCCCTATTAACGACTATACATTTTCATTACATTGTGGTCAGCATGTTTTTGACACTGTACCATATAAATAGCACTGAATGGATATGAAGAATGACATTGTGTCACACTTTTAGTATAAGTTCATTTTTGAAAGTAATTTTCTGTATATCGGGTAAGTTGTCACAATGAAACCTGCTTTTAAACAGCCTATTATAGGATTTGAAACAACATTTAAACAATAAAACGATTATTTGTGTGTGTGGTGGGTGGGGTGCTAAATATATTCATATATAAAATATTTAAAAAATAATATTTAAAATGCTAATAAATATATTATGACATTTATTTGGAAACATATATTGATAAAATATTTATTCAAGAAGTAATAGATGAATTGTCAAAAATATTGTTTGTCTGACATTTTGTGTTATATATGTATACAAAATATTTTGGTCAGTTATATATAAGTGTCCTCTGTTGATACATCATCTTATTATTATTATTTTATTGTCCTGAGATGAGTCCTTGGATTTTTTTTCAGTCAGTGTAATAAAAGCAAAAATAAATAAATAGCCTAAATAACTACAAGACATCAAATTTATAATATGAAAGTGACAACGTGCCCCAACCTTCATTATATAGTTAACTCGTCTTAATATTTACCAGAGAGAGCACAACCTGTGACTTTTCTTCTTTCTTCTCCAGATAATTTCTTACATATTGAGTTTCCTTCATGTAACGGATCGAAAGGAGGCGTCACTGGTCTGTAAGATTTGGTATGATGCATGCCAAGACCACCGGTTTCAGGTTTTTCCAATTTTTCTTTGAACATCTAGATTATCTAAAACATTATTCCTCTTCTGTGTTCAGCCCGCTTCCCTAATTGTTTAAATTGCCATTGCTTTACCACAGAAAAATGTCACTTTCAAGTTCCCTGTTTCCACATCTTCACTGGACTTTATCCGTGCACTTGCAAGGCGCCCTCGCTGTGGCCTAGTCATCAGTCATCTTGATGGATCCAGCCTGTCGAGACAAGTACTTCTGGAGGTGGGGCTTCACCTCGGCCCTCGCTTGGACAGTTTGGCTCTACCTGGCAGCAGCATCACAGAGTCCTCCCTGCTGGGCCTCCTACCACATCTGACCGGCCTCCGCAAGCTGGACCTCCAGGGGCTGGACAGCCTCTTTATGTCTGGAGCTTTTTTGTCAAGAGAGGAGCACCGTAGACAGGTTACATCTCAAAATTACTGTTGCAAAGGGAACATTTCTGGAAACTTTCTAAAAAAATCCAGACATTTTCAGAAATTTCCAAAAAATCCTGGAAAGTTTCCTATCATTCTGGAGAGTTTTGGACATTTTCTGAAAAATTTCCAACTTTTTGCAACCCTACTCAAAATATAATGTCTATTTTTATACTGTAAATTAAGGTTGTGATCCCTAGATTGCATTTACATTTATGAATTTAGCAGACGCTTTTATTTAAAGCAACTTACAGTGGTGGCCTAAATTATTATAACACTAGTATTTTCACCAGCTAAAAAATGTTTTTAAGTCAGTTATTTCTATCTTTTGCTGTAGTGTGTCAGTAGGAAATATCAATTTACATTTCCAAACATTCATTTTGCCATTAATTGAAATAATCGAGTGAGATTTTTGTCTGACAGCAGTCAGTGCTCCACAGAGATCTGATCTGATCATCATCCAGTCCGTCTGGAATCACATGAAGAAACAGAACAAACTGAGACAGACTCAATCCAGAAGAAATGTGGCAACGTCTCCAAGATGCTTCAAGAAACTTACCTGCAGAGCTACCTGAAAAACTATGCGCAAGTGCAGCTAGGGCAAAAGCTGCTTTAAACGCAAAGGATGGTCACACCAAATGTCAATTATTAGAATAAAGAAAATTTATTAATTACATTATTTTTGACAGCATCCTCATTTTACAGCATTTTTATACAAGTGCTTAAAACTTTTAACAGTACTGCTTTGCAGGTAGGTCTCTTGAAACATCTTGGAGACGTTGCCACATTTCTTCTGGATTGAGTCTGTCTCAGTTTGTTCTGTTTCTTCATGTCATTCCAGACGGACTGGATGATGATCAGATCAGATCTCTGTGTGGAGCACTTGTGCAAACAAAAATCTCACTGGATTATTACAATTAATGGCAAAATGAATGTTTGGAAATGTAAACTGATATTTCCTACTGACACACTACAGCAAAAGACAATAACTGAAAATAACTGATTATTGATATTTTGATATTGATATTTTGATAACTGATATTTTATCTGGTGAAAATACTAGTGTTCTAATAATTTTGGCCAGCACTGCACAAAAGAACAACAATATTCGTAATACACAGTGGCAGGTTTATTAAACAAGATTAGGAATCAAGCTAGAGAAGAGATAAAAACAATAAACACTAAAACCATTGTAGTTTTAGTTGTGAATTTTGGCATCATAACATTATATTTTACATACAAATATAAAAATTATAAAAGTGGCAATTGACAAGTAAAACAATTGATAGCTTGTTAGTGTTTTATTAACAAAACATGTATAATAATTTATTTAGAATATTTTTTATGGTTTAAAATAGAATATAATAATTATATTATAAATAATAAAAGTATATTATATTATATTAAAATTATAATGTTGTGATGTCTAGATTGACAATTAAAACAATTAACAAAACAAAAACAGGTATAATATTTTATTTTAATTAATTTAATGTAATTATTTTATATATAAAAATTACAGTTGTAATTAATATATTTTGTTTTATAATTTAAATATATTTTATAATTATCAAAATAATCTAAAAAAAAAAATGTTGTTGTAGTATGTCACACTTTTTACCCTAGTTAATATTTCTCAGTATATATTCTATTTTTAACAGTCATTTTCGCTATTTACACAGTGCAAATAGCTATAGATTCTATTTACACTGTTAAAATAGGATTTTCTGCCATTTATACTACTTTTTGCAAATAGTGGCAATTATCTGCACCTCAGTATTGTAGTACATTATAAAACAGTGTGCAATAATAACGTATTGAGTGAAAATTACAATTTTAATTCAAATTATTAAATGGATGCCACCTTATTGGGACAATAAAGCCCTCCCTACACCTACCCTAACCTTATCTGATACTTTATTTTTAACTTTTAATTTATTTCCTTCATTTTTATTGAAAATAAATGCCTTTCCAATGTGATATGAGATTTGAAAAGGGAGAAAAAAAAGTTCGGAAAAAGGCGAATTAGAACCCGGGTCGATTGCGTCAGAAAAGTCTTTGGCACACACTTTACCATCTACGCCACTGGAGCTGTTGTTAGAGTATTTTCTTTTGTAGTGTTGTCTAGCCCAATCACGCACTGGTGGGCGGAGTTAGTGTAAATAGCCTCTGCCAACAAGGCGGGCTATTTGCACTTAGTGTAAATAGACACTGTTTTTTTATTATAGGTTTTTCTAAATTGAAGCCGATAAATGTTTATAGTTTAAAAAACATTATTTTGGCTAACCAATTTTAAATATTTATTGTTTTTATAATATATATATTGTATGCATGTACCATATTATTATCTAATGTCATCTAATATAATCTTTTTTTTTTTTTTTTTTTTTTTGCAATAATAGGTCCAGAATGCTTTGAGGAATCTGGAGGAACTGGACCTGTCTGATCTGCGCTATCTCTCAGACCTCTCTTTTAATCGCCTGACGAGTTGCACGCCCAGGTTACGCAGTCTGTCCCTGGCCGGATGTCACATCGCTTTCGAGTTCGACCCATACCGAGGTTGCCCGATCGGGTTTGGCTCTTCTGCTCTAGTTTCCCTCCGTAACCTCCTGAGTCTCTTGCAGAAGCAGGCCGCCACGCTCCGCAGCCTGGACCTGAGTCGCACCAGCATCACTCCCGAGTCGCTCCGCTCCATAGCTCAGGTGCCCGGCCTGCGTCTGGAGGATCTGAGTCTACGCGGCTGTAAAGAGCTGACGGACTACTCCATGGAAATCCTTTGCAAGCAGCAGAACGGTCTGAGGACGCTGGACCTTCGAGCGTGTATGGAGTTAACCAGTAGGACGGTGCTGGCTGTGGCCACTGAGCTGAAGGAGCTGCGGTCACTGTCCCTCTCGCAGGACTGGAAGATCACGGATAAAGGCCTGGCCGAGCTGATGATGCTGCCGTGCTTGAGGAGTCTGGATCTGTCTGAGTGTCTGCATGTCAGTGGTGCAGACCTGGTGAAGGCATTGTCCTCTCCACAGCCCAGGGCTCAGCTGGAGACCCTTAGCCTTAGAAACTGCACTTACATAAGGGTGAGGCTGAAAGTGCTGAATGGCACGTATACGTGAAAAAAAAAATTGTATCCTATCAGTTATCAGCCAGTATTAGTAATTTTTTTAACAATTGTATGGGCTTATATTATATATTTAATTGTTCCTGTTCATATCCCCTACTTTTACATTTAGATTACCTTTGCCATCAACTAACTCTCATTTAAAACTAGTCTTTAAAAACACTTACAGTTTAATAACTGTAAAATGTAATCTAACAAATTTCAAAATTATTATCCATTTTTCATACTGTAAATTATAATGTTATGCCTAAATCTTGTTTTTTTTTATGTATTAACAGTATATTTGTATTATTTTCTTATAATTTTCAATATAAAAATATATAAAATAATAGAAAAAAGATCTGCACACTGTTAATCTCCGTTTATTCAAAAAAATTTAAAAGTGGCAACGTTTCGTTCAAAGACCTTCGTCAGGCAAACAATAATATATAAAAATATAGACATGATAATATTATAATTATAATATAATTTGTAATTGACGAAGTAGTTTAAAAAAATTAAAAAATAATAATTTAGGGTAATATGATTGCATCTTACAATTTTAGTTGATATTTTGTATTTAAAAAAAGGTTAAAATTAATGTCTATTTTTAATTCAGTAAATTATAATGTGTAAAACAGTTAGTTTTATTTTTTAATTATTTATTATTAAAAATATGTGCAATATATTTTATTAATTTAAATTATAATTACATAAAAATAATTATTAGCATGTTATACGTGTCAGAATGTAGAGTAACATGAATATATCATACAATATTTTATTTTATATATGAATATCTATTTTTCATGCTGTAAATTATATTGTTGTGATGCCTAAATTCTTTTAAAACAATTTATTTTACTTTTTAGTTTTTTATTTTTCATTAATGTATTAAAACATTTATATTTTATTTAGAATACTTTTACAACTTATGTATGTAAATACTGTTAATACTAATTAATGCTAACAATGTCAATTCTAATATTATGTTTATAATATAACCATAATCCGTAATTAATAAAATAATATCAAAATGTAAAAAGAATTATTAGCTTATTTAGGGTAATTCAAATATGCCATTTTTGTGTCGTATAATTGAATTTTATAATTTTCCTCAAATGATCCTGCAGACCTTTTTTTGTATTGTCTGCCTTCTTGCTAAAACCCTGTGTTCTCAAACAGGATACAGTCATGTTCTCCCTGACGCAGCTGCTCGGCCGTAACCTGAGAGAGCTGGACCTCACGTCCTGCGTCTACCTCACTGACCTGAGCGTTCGCGCCATCACAACATACCTCCCTGCGCTGGTGGTGCTCCGGCTCGGCTGGTGCAAGGAGATCTCCGACTGGGGGCTGCTGGGAATGGTGGAGCCCACCAAAGATTGTGAACCAAGAGACAAAGAGGTGGGATTGCACTGTTTTTTAGAACATATATATAATCTTTTGATAATAACTGCACACAGTTAGCTCATACATGCCCCAAATGTGAAGGAGGATAAAGGCCCAAGCTTTACTAGGACGTTTGGGAACATGGGCTTTTTCCAGCCTCCCAGCCTGCCTTTCCAGGAGAAGCCACGTCTCGTGACCGAGGAGGACCTTGGGGCCTTTAGGGAGCATCAAGAGGGAGCGTCTCTTTTGGCCCTCAGGGGTCTTCAGGAACTGGACCTGTCGGCCTGCTCCAAGTTAACTGACACCAGTATCACACAGGTCGGTACCTCAGTGATTAAAGCATGTACTTTCAAAAAATGGATATGAGGTCAAAATGTTCCTGGCCGCCCCAGGTACTCCGGTTCCCAGACCTGCAGCGCCTCTCGCTTTCTATGCTGCCTGAGATCAGCGACGACAGCTTGGTGTCCGTAGCCTATCACTGCCGCAGCCTCACCAGCCTGGCGCTCAGCCACTGTCCCCAGATTAGTGACCAGGGCATGGCGCGGGCCCTTCCGCTCCTCCTCAGACTGCAGCATCTGTTCCTGGCCTGTTGCGACGCGGTTACTAACGAGTAAGTGGCGTCATCCAGTCATCCGTGTTTTTGTACTAAATAAATGAGCTCTGCTTAACGCGTTCAATGTGTTCCTGCAGAACTCTTTCTATAATCGCACTGCACTGCGACAGACTCCGGACCCTCGATGTGTCCATGTGTAAGGATATCTCAGTGTACCAGGTGGACCTCCTCCAGTCCCGGCTGCCCTTCCTCGAGAAAGTCCAGTGTCGCTTTGCCAATGGTGCAGATTTTACTATGGTGCTATGAATCTGTAATAGAGTGCGTTAGTGGTTGTCCACTTTTTCAGCAGCGTTTCCGAAAGTAATTTTTCTGTTTATTGCTTACATAGGGATTTTAAAAAAAAGTCTTTTAAAGCATTTAAAGCCATGAACAAAACCATACAAAGCAAAAAAGTATTTGAAAAGTGTACAAAGACATGACTGAAGGAAAAAACTACTATACCATGAAGAATTGCGAATGACAATCTAATTAAAAACAATGGAGAAATTTAGATCTATTCATTTAAACAGGGTTCCCACGCTTCTTGAAAGTACTTGAATTTCAGACATATGGATTCAAGGCCTGGAAAGTACTTGAAAACAAACATAGGTCCTTGAAAGTGCTTGAATTAAATTTGAAATAAATTTAGTTTATGGCGCTATTTCAAAAATGGTCCTATATGTTCTGTCAAAGACGGAACGAAACGGCACTAATGATTGGGGTGGAGATGTGGTAGCACGAAAAAAAACTTGTGTGTGTGTTGATGCGCAGCCTAGAGCCCTACACGGGACAGTTTTCTTAAGCCCGCTCCCGCTGAGTTTCTGACCATTACCGCCCACGCCCGCAACACGTGTCCCGCTCCTGCAAACATTCTAATATTGCATATAATTTCCGCACATCAGGGAGCCGCTATATGTGTAAGCAAATGCTCATTCAAATGCGATTTGTCAAATTGGTGTTTTACTGTTCTTGTTTCTACTGACATTCCTCAACATTTTTTAGAATGCAGAAGTGCAACGTGTCAGGTTCCCAGAGACTTTGCTTGAGTAAAAAAAATACTAAAACATGACCCTTACTTAATAAGAATAACATGCTGAAGTGTTGTGAAATACATGGACAATTTTTTTATAGGCTTTATGGACAGATAAGTTGTGAGTGACTCTTGAAGGACCAGTACCACATCCTCTTGTACCACTGTGTGAAGAATTTATCGTCCAGAATCTGGCAGTAAGTTTTAAGGGTTAATTTTTAGTCAATCTCTGCAAGACAGACTTTTCAGGATAGGAGATGGACTCAAAATTAACTCCCAAAACTTAATGCGACATGGAGCTAAGAAGAAAATGTAGAACTTGAAAAATTGGAAAAACAGCTTAGTGAAAAGCGTTTATAGTTTAAAAGCAAATAGAAAGTCCCATTTTTTAATTTATTTTCTTTATATATTTTTTTTTTTTTTGCAGATTTGCATATGTACGAGGTTTAAAAATGTTCATGAAATATTTTCAAACAATATTGAAGTTTTGAGCAGCTGCATTATTTGAGCACCTGCATTCCTCTAGGTCAAAGATGAAAAAATGGGATTTACAATAGAAAGTGTTTTACAAAATAATTTTGACTTGAGTTTTTTAATAATGAGTAACGTCTCTATTGAGACAATATGCAAATTTTTAATGTTAACAGGTTTTACCGTGTTATCACAACATTTAACCACTTTTTATTAATTAATTTTTTAATTGAGAAATTTTCAAATTTAAATCTTGTACAAGAACTACAGCAAAACCAGTTTGATGCATATTTTATTAATATTTTAGAAATTGTATTTGAATATTACCAGTACTGACTTCAATGAATTTCATTAAATTCCTTTGAGCACGGCTGCTCAAAACGGTCTAAATTTATTAAACCTACACATTCAAAACATTATTACTCTAAAATTTTTAATGTAAATGTTAAGTGTAAGTGAAATGTTAAGTACTGTAAGGTCTTTCATGACACTACATATGCTGGGGTGTGAATTTGATAGGTGCTTGATATAAAATAAATGGTGCTTTAAAAAGTCCTTGAATCTGGTGTTCATGAAAGAGTGGGAACCCTGTTTAAAGTTGTTGATTATATCTATAGAAACAATATATTTAAAGGTTATTACAAAAATATGGTTCCCTGCAGAGCTGTTTTGGTATGATTTTCTCACCACGACTCTCTGATTGGTGGACTGTTCTGCACAGCATCATGGGTAATGTAGTCTTTCCACCACAAATTCTGCTGTTTAGTTATTTTAAAAATAAGTTGAAATAATGTAAACTTTACAAGTCATGGTTCATTATGGAGAAAATGAACAGAGCTTTACTTCTGGAACCCGACTGCTGCACACTGAAAATATATTTAAAGCACTTTTAACTCAGGTATGAAAGAGTAATCAATTCCTTACTGCTGTATTGTTTTGCATAGGAATGTAATTGTGCTATTAATGTGGTGAATCACTGCTTCTGAATGAATCTGAGGGTCCAAACATTTCGAATGACTCCAGTAGTACTGTAAACATGATCTGCTATTGATTAGTAGATATAAAACTCTACTTCCAGGCAGTATACGTCAATAAATATTTTATAAGATTTTTTTTTTTTGTCTTTTAATTATTTTCTCCCACTGTGATTTGAATGTGCAGTCTTTATAAGGCCACGCTTTACAACTTGTGTGTTTTATCAGCGCCAGATAAGGGTGAACTTTCAGGTTACGTGACTGAGTAATAAGCTCAAAGGTCTAGTTTTATAATAAAGTTTGTTGCTTAACTCAACCTGTAATTAAAATCATTAGTCATGTTTCAAACATGGAATTATACTATCTACATATATATATTCTAATTCACTTGAATTCACAGTTTATATTAAAACATTTTAGCAGACGTTGTTGTAGTGACAGTTAATTTCAAGTTTATGATGTTAATAAATCAATAGCATATCAAAATGATAGCAACGCCTTTCTATTGAGTTCTCCTCACGGGCTACACGAGAAAACAGTGCAACCAGTGGCTGATTTGTAATGAAAGAACATACAAAATAAAAGACATTAAGACTATTATAATAATATATATTCTTTTATTCCATACAAAGGATAAACAAATCTTGAATTAATATCACGTACCATTGTCAGCTGGTAAAGTGGCCACATCGTTGATCAAGATTGTTACGCAAAATCAGAAGTTTAACAAGGAAAGCTATATACAAAAAAATACAGTACATGGATTGTTTTTTTGCTAGATCAATTTTGTCAGATTTTTGAAAACCACAAAATAACACAAAATCAGCGGTTTACACAAGTGTTTATATAAATCCTGCAGATTTTCCACACATTAAAGTTGTCAGCTCCATTAATGCACTTTACAATGGCACCACAGAATATTTTAATTATATATTTTTGATCTTGATACACTGTATGCATTATAAATCAACATACTATGAAGTGCTTGTTATGTGGCGATGAAACCACATTTAGATCTTTAGCCAAAACAGTCAGTGAATGAAATCAGATAAAATAACACAATCTTTCTTAAAAGAGAAACATGATTATCTCCCATACAAAACACTGATGTAAAATCCTACATGGCTAGTGGTATTTTGAACTGAAGGGAAACTGGCAATTTCAAAATGTAGTAGTTAGACCAAAATAAAATGTGAAGTTATATACATCAAGTAAATTGAAAATTTGATTATGTGACAAAGCTCAAAGTATCAAATCACACCGATAATTTTCAAAGTGTCTCCAAACCACTTGGCCAAACTACTCCTCTAACAACACACAAAATATCTCCAAACCATTTTCCATAGAACTTAATCCCACTTCAGTACCAAATTTGTTGATCACCTATTTAATCCAGCACACTGACCTTTAATATGCACCTAATAATGCAACAGACTTGTATGAAAATGCTGCCAATGCAATAATGCCATCTGTGCATTAGTATAAACAGAAACATGAAATGTTCCAAGCACATCAGTCCTCTTTCCATGATGAACTATTAATCAGCAATTGTAATAAACGTTAAACTGTAAAACATCGTACTAGATGAGTACCAATTTGAGTCTCATGAAGGGAATGAATAAGGATGCCAACATTAAGTACAAATGTTTATAACATATACTTGATTTTTTTTCCCCCTTCCAAATAAGCTGCTTGATGTAATGCCTTTTAGTACAATTTTGGTAGAAGCTAAATAAGTCAAACAGGGGAAAAGTACCACATAAAGTGTGCATTCAGACCTGAGAATTTCAGACAGGTCTATTATATGAGATTCGACAAAAAAGGCACGTTAGATACAACACATCAGGCCTTTAACTAATAAAAACACTCAACGCAAGACTCTTATATTACAGCACAGCACCACAGATAAACACTTTCTGCAATCACAAAGTGCTCTCTCTCTCTCATATCAAGCCCTGTAATACTATCATAATGTCTCCCAATCCGAAACCTGCATTTCTGCTGCCACCAAGTGGCCATTTCCAGTTGTTTCCTGTCTTAGCAATACAGTAACCGCAACTGACCACACGCTTATGGCTCATGTTATTGTTCGGCTTGGCTGAAGTCGTAGCAGAAGTTGAAGTTGCTGGGTGGTTTGGGGATTGGTGGTGCCGTGTCTGGGATCGGGACATTTTCCAGGTCTAGGAGGCGGAGCTTGATTTCCATAGAGAGGAGAATCTCTAGTTCGCTGCGCATGCTCTCGCTGCTCATCTCTTTACCCAGGAGCACATTGAGTCCATCAGTCCATAGACAGAACTGGAAGACAAGAAAGGAAAGATGAAATTAGAGCTACCGGAACAAGGACTTTGGGTAAATAATACTTGTTTTTATTCCCCCAGTCAGTTAGATTAGCACTGCTTGAACTGAGTTAACAGTACAATAACAGAAGGCTCCCAGCAGTTCAGGAGCGGAAAAATAGATTAAACTCACATCTATTCTGGAAGAGGCGATGAAATTCAAGCTATACTCTTCAACGTCATATGTGATACTGAAAGCCAAGTCCAACACTTCCTGCGAAACCAACCACAAACCAGGACACAGTTACAGTTCAGTTTTATCATCTAATGAAACAAGAAACCTTTGAATTATATATTTTTTGCACAGCCAATGTTTTAAAGTCAATGCATTATGGTAATTTACCACCTGCTTTAAGATTGTTCAGTTTCAATTTTGATGAAGTCACAAAGCCAATTTTTTTTTTTTTTAAATCAATTAATTATTCACAATAAGAACAAGCATTAAGAAAATAAATATGCTAAATTTCAAGAATGCACAATATATTGGTACTATACTGATTATTGGCCAATATCCTCAGATTTTAATCAGTATTTATCAGTCAATATTCAGATACTAATTTAAGACTCATTTTCCTATTTTTCCATTTAGATTGCTATCATCTAATACTCAATCTTTAAAAACATTTATAAAAAAAAAAAAAAAAAAAAACTTTAAAACTGTTAAATGCAACCTTAAAAAAACTCAGTTTATAAACTTCAAAATAACTGATTTTAGCTTTTTTCTATAAAGCTTTTAAAAAAATTTAAGACATTTTTTTTTAAAGTTATCCCTTCACTATTAGCCATTTATTTTATTTTCATTTAGATAATTATTAAAATTAGTAATTCTGATGTTAATTTCTTAAATTTCAATAATATTAATAGTAATAATAATAATAATAATAATAATAATAATAATAATAATAATAATACAAAAATATATTTATAGAAATATACACACAAAATTTATTTTGATGATTTTAATGTATTCATTTTTATTTAAAAAAATCTTTAAGAACACCACATAAATAACTAATTGATTTAAGAACGCCAAATAATTTTTTATATATTTTTCTAATTTAAAAATTATAATCTTAAATTATAAATTATCACCTAGAATTACAATATTGAATCTCTAGTCAATTTTGATTTTTATTTGAATTTTAAGAATGAATAGAAACCACTAAAAGAACATTAGCATCATACCTTAGTCTGTTTTCCCTTGTTCTCCTTCATGTGAGGACAGTCTTTCCCTGTTACCACATTCTTGATGTCTGCGACAGGAACTGAGGGGGATATCAAAATGAAATGATTTATTTGACCAACGTCACCTACTCAAAAACGGAGCTCATTCTAAAGCAGTCAGACTCACTCTTTTCCTGAAGAGCCTCAATGGAGGGCATTTCCGTCTCCTCTTCCACATCTCCATAGTGCAGGACTTTGTGATTAGGAGAGAGCCGACAATACCACAGCTTGTCTGAAATAAACAAATGACAATTACTCCAGACAGAAGATCCTGATAATATTTTTCTGGTGTCTGAGAGGATCTTGGCGTCTCACCTTGCCTCCGTCGGCTGCTGATCTTCCGGAAGAGCGTTCCGTGACACAGACGGTTCAGTCTCTGCTGTCGGATGAGCTCCAGAAGCTCCGGCTTCAGACGTTCCTTCAGCTCACTGAATGCAAAGACAACAAGAAAATGCATGTGATGGACAGATATGTGCCAGTAACATACTCTGTAAAGTTAGTGATAGGTGCTTTCGAAACACTGCCTTGTGAAGATTCAAAACTTTTGCTTCAAATCATTTGTTTCAGACCACTGATCAAACCGCAAAAAAACTCAGTAATACAAGCCTTTGTTACATCGTAACTGTTTTGAAACTGTCAGATACTTCAATGGTTCACCTAACCCTAACATGAATCAGTATCTACATGGTTTTTACCTCATCCTAGATGAGTTTTATTAATTTGTAGATATTTTTAATGACACAGAAGGGTGATACCAAATTTGAGTTTAAATGTTTTATTAGCTCACTAAATGCAAAGCATCCTTGAAGAAAGCCAAGACAAACCAACTAGCAACAATATTACAATACTATTAAAGGGTTAGTTCACCCAAAAATGAAAATTCTGTTATTAATTACTCACCCTCATGTCGTTTCAAACCCGTAAGACCTTCGTTCATCTTCGGAACACAAATTAAGATATTTTTGATGAAATCTGAGAGCTCTCTGACCCTGCATAGACAGCAATGCAACTGAAATGTTCCCAAGTCCAGAAACGTAGCAAGGAGATCGGTAAAATAATCCATGTGACATCAGGGGTTCAACCGTAATTTTATGAAGCTACGAGAATACTTTTTGTGCGCAAAAGAAAAAAAAAAAACGACTTTATTCAACAATTCGTCTCCTCCGTGTTACCCTGGCGCCATTTTGAAGAGCATCCGCTGGACGTAAACAACGTATGCTGTTCTGTGTCAGCTGCGTCACACCAGATACACTGTTTTCGTTCAGATCAAATCAAAACAACGTAGGAAACATATGACACAGAACAGCATACGCTGCTGCGTTTCTGAACTTGGGAACATTTCAGTTGCATTGCTGTCTATGCAGGGTCAGAGAGCTCTCGGATTTCATTAAAAATATCTTAATTTGGGTTCCGAACATGAACGAAGGTCTTACGGGTTTGAAACGACAGAAGGGTGAGTAATTAATGACCGAATTTTCATTTTTGGGTGAACTATCCATTTAATACTGATTTTGAGAGCTTTGAAACAGTGAATAATTTTGTGAAGCAATTGATTCAAAGATTCAAAAACTACTTACAGCACAGGTGGAGCAAGCGTCTCTTCCTGGTGGAGTCTCTCCGTCTGTCTCAGTTTGAGGATCTCGCTGTAGTTCAGTGCGTTCACCTTATTCTTGAAGAGCTCCAGAGACGTGGGTTTGCTGGACAGAGTCCTGGTGATCTGCTCCCGGACGACCTGCATCACCTTTAGAGAAAGAACAAGACCAAATCTGATTATTAGAAAACAAACTGATGTGTTATGTTTGAAATGTGTGTGATTGTCTGAAAAATCCCACAGCGTGTCTGTCTCCTCCAATAAACTCTCACACACAGACCGCTTAACCTTGCTCACCCCTCAACAATATGTCTCTGGGGTTCAGGTTAAGAGAAATGAAGGCCAACTGAAAAGAGGAGATGGGGAAGCCTGAATAAACCAGCAGGGGAGGAGAAACGGACACTGAAATGAAGGGTCTTTCTTGTAGTGAGCGTCCAGCTGTGACACAGACAGAACTGCAACGACACACTCGCTCGGCTGGAAGAGAGTAAACGCTCACCGACAGAGACACTGCTCACTTCAGACTTATAAGGTCAATCCTGATATCTTTTATATGTTATGGTCCTGAGAGATATTATAGAAACCATATTATAGAAAACCACATTGTTAAGAAAAACATGTAAGTGTATTATTCAAGTCCTGACATTTTTGAAAACAGAAAATAAAATAAAAATCTGACTGGTCCTAGACATGACTGACCGAATTGATGATATGATAAGTGAAAGTTTGTGGTTAGTGTTTAATTTTATTGCTGTGATGGTAAAGCCGAATTTTCCTTCAGAAATCATTCTAATATGCTGATTTTGTGCTCAAGAAAAAATTCTTATTATTATCAATGTTGAAAAGAGTTGTGCTGCTTAATTTTTTTTTTTTTTTTTGTGGAAACTGTGATAGCATTTTTTACAGGCTTCTTTGATTAATAGAAAGTTTAAAAGAATAATTTATTTGAAACAGAAATGGTTACTGTCACTTTTGATCAATTTAATGCTCCCTTAATGAATAAAAGTATTAATTTAAATAAAAAAAAGTCTGACCTTGAACTTTTGAATGGTATCATATATGCGACAGACAGATATATTTAATAATAAGATAGATATTAAGACAGATAAGTTTAAGTAATCAGGGATTTTTAGAATAATGAATCATCAAAAAATAAATAAATAAATAAATAAAAACTGCCCACTTGGCCAGTTAACATTTGATTGTTACCTCTTTGTCACTCACACATTTTTGGTAGATTTGAAATAAATATGATGTAATAAGTGTTTATTTCATTTTAGCATGTTATGACATAAAATATGATTCTAAACAGTTTATTATGAAGTTTATTGATTAACAAACGATACATTTTAATGCAATTTTTGTTGTTTGCTTTTCTGAGTGCTGCACAATGCCTGAAAAAGCTTTTAAAATATTTTTAAAAGGCTTTTTTTTTTTTTTAAAGTTATCCCTTCACTATTAACCATTTAATTTCCATTTAATATGCATAACATGCTTGCAATGTTAACAAACTAGGCTTGTTATCAAACTCAAGCAAAAGAGAGCTAAATCATATAAATTATAAACAATATAATATAAACAATATACATATCAACATACTGACAGCCACATCACATCATCAACATCTTCTGCCATAACTTGCTTAATAAAACTAAAACATTTATTCTATTCCTACAACACAGACAAAATACTCATCCTACCTCAGCTTTAGTGAAAGCAGCAGCTGCGGTCCCCTCTGAACCACAGCGACACTGAGTGTGTGTGTGTGTGTTGGTGTTGGGGTGTGTGTATGTGTTAGAGAGAGTGTATGGTCCCTCCCTTCTAGATGCCCACCAATAAACTCACACACACCTCACATCACAGGCCTCAGCAAACCAGCCGGCAACAGCAATATGCCAGCATCTATTAACAGTCGTTAAAGAAAAACAGCACAGTCAGGGTGCAAAGAAAGAGGGAAAAAAAGGTGGTTAAGTGAGCAAGTTATTAGGAAACACAGAGTGAGAGTAATTCCCCTTCTGAGGCGAAACAAGAGCTCAACTTTGACTTCTCTTCTCAGGTTTGACGTCAAGAAAACCCTTGAATCGTTAAAACACAAGCCATGTGTTTCTTAACACATTAATTTTTCCAAAAAACCTTTCAGAACAAAGACAAAAAGGGCACTTTATACACTGAAAATGCTATTTTGACACTTCAAAACACTAAGCTATTTTTGGGATGTGGTTTACTGCTGATGTGTATTTCTGCAAGGGAGCGGGATCCTTTTGTTCCTCTAATACCCCTTTATAAAGTCCCTGCCCACGAGGTTGGTGTGGTGGGGGCGACGATCAGCGAAAACAAAAGACAGGCCGGTCAGCTGGACCCTCGCGCCATCCCGAAGGTCACAAAGGTCATGTGGTTTATGGCCTGAAAGTGGTTATTAAACGGAGGTCTGTTTTGTTGCGCCACTGAATAGTTTGGGCTGGAGTAAGGAAGCTTTCTTTAGCATCAGAAAAGGAGACAGAACAATTTATGGAATGTTGATATACACAAAAGCACTTAAAGAAGTAGTCTGTCGCTTTGGTCGAGGAGCAGCATGCTTGTCATTCCACTAGCTTGATGTTTCTCAGACACGTCCAGATGAACCGATCAATATCCATTTGTTCTATAAACTATAAATCACTGCTGCAGCTGGTCACTTCTCAGGTACGTCTGTTGTGCGATTCAATTGCAAATGAATGCTTTCAAGAAGTAATAAATACACTTTGATTTTAAAATAATAGTCAATTAAACTTAAAAAATACACTAGCTTTCTCATGACTTATTTGAATCTTTAAAGGGATAGTTCACCCAAAAATGAAAGTTGTGTCATTAACCACAAAACCGTAAGACCTTTGTTCAACTTTGGAACAAAAATTAAGATTTTTTTTATGAAATCCAAGAGCTTTCTGATCCTGCATATTAGACAGCAACGCAACTGACACCTTCAAGGCCTAAAAAGGTAGTAAGGACATCATTAAAATAGTCCATGTTGAATAAAGTCGTTATTTTTGTTTTCTTTGTGCACAAAAAGTAATTCTCGTAGCTTCATAATATTACGGTTGAACCACTGATGTCACATGGACTATTTTAACGATGTCCTTAATACCTTTCTGGGCCTTGAATGTGGTAGTTGTGTTGCTGTCTATGCAGGGTCAGTAAGCTCTCGGATTTCATCAAAAATAAGGTCTTACGGGTTTGGAATGACATGAGGGTGAGTAATTAATGACAGAATTATCATTTTTGGGTGAACTATCCCTTTAAAGTCAACATGAAACAGCATTCACAGCTCATTTTACATCCATAATGTAACTTATTTTCAAATTAATATTCAAGATAGGTAGATAGATTTTAAATTTTGATCCTTTGCTTTGCTTTTTTTTTTTTTACTTCAGTCATGACGATCTTACAAATCAGCCCAACATAGCTGCCTTTAAAAAGAATATTATATTACAAATTCAGTCTTATATATATATATATATATATATATATATATATATATATATATATATATATATATATATATATATATATATATGATAAAATATATATGATAAAAGAATTACAGCACCTGTAAAATGACATTATCAAGTTTGTGGTCAGTATTTAATTTTATTTCTGTGATGGCAAAGCAGAATTTTCAGCAGTAATTTTGTTTAGTAAGTTTGTTATGTGCTTTTATCATTTTTTTTACATTTCTATTTAGCTTTAATTTATTTCTGTCAAATTTTAGCTTTAGTTATTTTTAGTAATTCAACTTATGAAAATTAGAAATGTTGTCTTGGTTGGTAACTAAGTAAATAAAATAAGTTTTTATAAGTTAAAATTTTGTCTAATATTTATATTTTATTTTATACCAGTATTATTTTAATTAACAAAGATTATTATCTTCTCTATTTATTTTAGATTATTATCTATTATGTTAGCAGTAACACTGGTCAGCGAGAGGATGGAAAAAGTAAATGTAAAACAAATTGTGTTTTTTGGTCCAAAATAGTATAAGCTATATGTGGATTTCAGGGGAAATAAGCTACAGTTTAGTTTCAGTAAGAGCTGACCAACACAATGAAAGGACAGAGGATGTGAAAAAGTCCCTATCATCACAGAGATGGAGGAGGTGATGATCTACCTTATCAAAGTCCTCCTGCGTGGCTCTCATCTCCTTCCACGTCTTGTTGAGGAGCTGAATGCAGATGCAGAAAAGCTCCTCCAGCAGCCGGTCCTGAGCAAAGAAGATGGGATGATAGTCTGAACCGGTCTCAGAGGCTGCGGAAAAGACACGAGTGAAATGAGTTGAACAAGAGAAAATAGAAATATTTGTGCATGTATGTATGGATACATAAATATAATACAAAAATTTCCAGTGTGCAAAATTTCAAGTGATGAAGTCATATCAAAACAATGTTTTTCCCCATCAGTCCCTAACCTAAGCTATAAAATCATCTGATCATTGCCACCATCTCTAGCGCTGTGTCAATTCACTCACGGGGTTCTCCGATGCGCAAGATCTCGCACAAGATGAGGGTGAGCTGGATGCTGCTGCGGGCAAACGGACACTCGTGCTTATCCTCTCTGCTGCTGTTCTCCAGCACAAACTGAGACAGAGAGACAAAGACTTATGGGTCGATACATACTAATATACTGACATTCAATGGCTCAAAAAAAGTATTTTTCTGCATTAGATAACATAATATCCAAGTGGGCTCACTCACCCTGCTGTAAGCATCAGGGTAACGGGAGGCAAAATATGCCATAGTGTCCAACGCCAGGAGACCAGGAGGACACCGGCTCAGGTCCTGACCAGGATTACTGTTATTCTGGCACACACAAACACACTCGAATTTAAGCTTTGAGGTTTGTTGTGGTGCAATATTCACACTTTCACTCTAAAACATTTTTTTTTGTCATACTCACAGAGAAGCCGAGTTTCTTAAACTCTTTAGCGCAGAGGGAACGTCTACGTTCGTTACTCAGACTGCTCTCGCTTTCCGTCTCAAACGCGGCTTGTCTGAGCCCGTGAAGCATGTCCCTCTGCTCCTGAAGGATACCAGAGAAATGAGTGTGTGAGAAATAAAGGTGCACTGAGCAACTCAAAAATTACATGAATATGTAGAATGAAAGTAAACCTGGTTGTAGGAGTCCAGAGGCGTCCTCATACGGGCCTCCAGGTGGTTCAGACGGACCGTCTGCAGCACATACAGATAGTGGGCCATCTCATCTCCAACTGAACTAGAGCTGTGGATGATGTTCTGCAAACAGCATCAAATTAAGATACATGATATTTACTGTTTATTCTGATTGTGATCCAATGGGAAATGTTCAGTGTAACAGGAAGTATTGCATGAATGATCAAGAGGTTCAAAACTTTCTCACACCTTGTGAATGTATTGGCGTAGGTTCCTCTTCTCAAGAAATTCAAAGAGCTCCTGAAATTATTTCAAATTTAAAATCAGAAACACTTAAAAGAATCAGAAATAGTGCTATCAAATGATTAATCATGATTAATAGCATCCAAAATAAAAGTTTTTGTTTACATAATATGTGTACTGTGTTTATTTATTATGTATACATAAATACACACATACATTCATGAATATATTTAAAGAAAAATGTTACGTTTATATATTAAATATATTTATATAAGATAAATTATATGAATATAAATATATACATGTAAATTAGTGCTGTCAAATGATTAATCACGATTAATCACATCCAAAAAAAAATTTTGTTTACATAATGTGTGTGTACTTTGTATATTTATTATGTATATATAAATACCCACTCATACAGTATATACTTTGAAAATATTTATATGTATTTACATGTATATATTTATATAATTTATATTATATATAAATATAGTTAATATACAAATATAACATTTTTCTTAAATATATACATGCATGTGTGTGTATTTATATATACATAAATATACACAGTACACACATATATTATGTAAACAAACTTTTATTTCGGATGCGATTAATCGTGATTAATCGTTTGACAGCACTAATATAAATACATGTAAATATTTTCAAAATATATTCTGTATGTGTGTGTAATTATATATACATAAATATACACAATACACATATATTATGTAAACAAAATCTTTTATTTTGGATACGATTAATCGTGATTAATCTTTTGACAACACTAATCAGAAACACCTTACAAAAATTGTGTGTGAGTGTAAACATATGTGTGTATATATGTTTATTTATAATATATTTATTTATTTATTTGTTTGTTTGTTTGCATCTGAGTCCAAAATCAATTACCTGCACAAGAACATTTTCCAGCTATAAATGTTTTATCATAAGCCACAAAAATATAAACTACCATTCAAAAATTTGTGGTTGGTAAGATGTTTTTAATGTTTTTGAAAGATGTCTCTTATGCAGCATTTATTTGATCAAAAAATACAGTAAAAACTGCAATATTGTGATACAATATTGAATTTAAAACAACGTTGTCTATTTTAATATCTTTTAAAATGTAATTTATTTCTGTGATGGCAAATCTGAATCATACTTTCTTCTAATAGAAATTTTCTTCTAATAGAAATTTTGAAGTTCTCAAACACCAATGATTAGCCTTTAACTAATAAAGGGAACTTATTTTGCTTGCACTATTTGTATCGCAACAGACAGTGGCAGCAAAACCAAGATATCATCAGAGAGGCAAAACAAAAACCTCTCAACCTCTCACCTGTCTGTCTGCCTCGCCACCAGCCAGCAGCATCGCCATCAGCAGAGCCATGGCCTTAGTCTGCAGCTGCTGGTTTGTTCTACGGTACATTGGACAAAAGCAGAGAAAATGAAACATTTGTGTTGATGTAGAATCCGGATTTAAAAATTCAACACATGCTAATCTTAAACGTCATAAATATCTACATGATGAGCTAAACCAGAAGGTATTTTCCAGAAAGAGGAAGTAACATTCACTTGCATGACAAGGGAAGTATCGTTTATTTGTGTTAAGCAGAAAAGAAGACCATGACGCCCTCTAGAAATAATTCTCTCTTGAAATGCTTTGAATGCAATGCAACTGCTAAGCAATTTGATTACTAATGATAATACTATATAACAACAATAGTTGTTGATGTTATTAATTTATGAAATTAACTACAAAAACGCACCATTGAAACTGTATGTTAGTCACTGTTTTCAAACCTTAATATAGAGTCATTATTTGTCATCTAGTGTCATTACTGTGGTGTACTTGACACCCTCAACTATTGTAGTTCCTCTTCCACAACCATAAAATAAACACTGGTAATACTGCAAACAGTTAAAGCAAGCGTTCTTCCGTACTTACACCTGCAGATGGGAAATGAGTCTCTCCAGGGTGATTTCTTGTTTGACCTCATTAAAAAGACTGCTGCTGCTGAGCACCATGCTCTCCAGGATAGCCAGCGACACCTGCTGGATAGACGTGTCCAGAACCTTTGCATTCACAAAACTGGCGATCTGAAAAATGAACACAAGTCAATAGATAAAAATAGATATAGGCAACTTGGTAACCATTTAAGATGCAGAAAATGCTTCAAATGCACTTTGCATTTTGTAAAAGATATCTAATAGCATGAGGCTCATATAATGCATCACAATATAAACACAGACATGTCTGACAGTGTATTTTGTATTACCCTGAAGGGATATTATAATAAATAATAAACAATTTATTGTGACTTATTTTCATCGTTATTATATTATCATCATCAGTAGTTTTTTATTATTTAATGAAACACTTTTCATACTTATTTTACTCTTTTTGTTTTGTCTCTCTATACATTTGTTTTTTATATTCATGCTTTTGTAAAATTTCAAAATAATAAATAACACAATTACTAATAAATATTAAATACAAATAATAAAGTGATGCAGAGAAATGCAGAAAATATCTATTAAATAACTATTAATAAATCAGAAATACAATTAAGAATTTAAATCTTAGACTCAAGATGTAGGAAACCTATTAATAGTTATTTATTGATTAACTTATTAAATAATAAATACAATATATAATACTATAATATATAATACTTATTAAATAATAAATCCAATTAATAAACAGTTTAAAAAAAAAAAAGATTGACAAAGAGATTGGAAAACACTTTGGTGGTCATTATGCAAAGAGAATTATATAAAAATGTGCAGAATGTGGCAACTGACCAATCAGAATCAAGTATTTAGTAAGTCATGAAATAAAGATGGATATGGATGAATTGTTACAGTGTTCGTACTGTATTCAGGAGTTGAAGTGTATGTGTAGCTTTAGTACCTTTTTGATAAAGACACTGGACAGATTCTCCCAGGACACAATGCCATGATCCATGAGCTCCATGAAAGCAGTAAGAGTGTGTGTCATTATCAGAGGAGCCCTGCACAAAAAAAAACAAAAAAAAAAAAAACAAAAAAACACTTTCACTGGTTTAATCTTACATTTATGCTGTAATAAACCATAGAAATGTGGCAAAGACAGGCAGGAAACTGACTCATTAGCGTCCTCTACTATCTTGATGAGCAGGGAGTGTCCATCACGGCTGATAAACTCTTGAGCGAATGTGATATCGGTGGAGAAATCGGTCAGCAGCTTGAGAGAGTCACAGCGCACGCCAGAGTCTGAACTCTGAATGCCTTTATACAGATCTTCAGCACAACGACCCTGTCAAACAGTGTTATAAATCACCATGGCCATTACACGGTACTGTGGTTGTGTACATTTGAATCTAACACAAAGACTGAGTGAACAGATGTGTTTAGATACACTATGTAAGTTAAATACGGTCGCTATCAAACTCTGGTTGCAAAATGACCATTTTGGGCACATGAGGTGGTGTGACACTCACTGGCGCTTTGGTTAAACGCAGGATGCTGCCGTTTTTGATGTCTAGGCGGTTCTAGAACAAAAGTAAAAATACCAGCCAACAGTCAGTGTACAGGAAGTGATACTGTTATTATTAGACATCATTATCACTGGCACAAATGTGTGCGATAAAGAGACAGACAAACACAGCATGAAACCAAAAAAGACATAGAAAAACAAACAAAGATAGATACAGATAAAGACAGAATGTAAAAAAAAAAAAAACTGATTAAAAAAATAAAAAGAAAGCAAGCAATAAAGAAAGACACACAAACAGCCATACAGAAAGAAAGAAAGAAAGAAAGAAATTTTTGAATTGAATGAGAAAGAAAGAAAGAAAGAAAGAAAGAAAGAAAGAAAGAAAGAAAGAAAAAGAACAGACATGCAGAAAGAAAGAAGGAAAGAAAGAAAGAAAGAAAGAAAGAAAGAAAGAAAGAAAGAAAGAAAGAAAGAAAGAAAGAGAAAGAAAGAAAGAAAGAAAGAAAGAAAGAAAGAAAGAAAGAAAGAAAGAAAGAAAAGAAAAGATATTTCTCATTCAATTAAAAAATTTCTCTTTTTCTTTCTTTCTGTCTCGGTTTCCTTTTCTTTCTTTCTGTCTGTCTCTCTGTATGTCTTTCTTTCTTTCTTTCTCGGTTTCTTTCTCTTTCTTTCTGTCTCTCTGTATGGCTTTCTTTCTTTCTTTCTTCCTGTCTTTATTTCTCATTCAATGAAAAAATTAAGACAGGAAGAAAGAAAGAAAGAAAGAAAGAAAGAAAGAAAGAAAGAAAGAAAGGGAAAGAAACCGACAGACAGACAGAAAGAAAGAGAGAAAGAGAGAAAGAAAGACAGAAAGAAAGAAAGAAAGAAAGAAAGAAAGCCATACAGAGAGACAGACAGAAAGAAAGAGAAAGAAACCGAGACACAGAAAGAAAGAAAGAATAGTCAATTAAGACAGAGAGGCAGACAGACAGTCTTTAGCACAGTGTTGATTAAATATGGCAGAGGATTCAGGTTGTGTAGTTTGTCTATAGTATTGCATCATTATTCCAGTTTATTTTCAAACTCTCAGAGTAAGCGTCTGGAAATCTGCTACAGATGCTGTTTGATGACGGTGGCATTTGAAGGGCTCTACTTAGGGTGTCCAAAAGCCCATCTGGGATGCAGCCCAAGGCTTGGTGGTTTATGTGCACAACTGTAATTCAAGGCTTTGCCTCTATTTGTCTGGGAACTCTCAATCTCCACACTCTCACTTCATTCACACGCACATCTGATGATACAGATTCATCATATTACACACTTCCATCAGCTCTCAGTCACATCCCCACGATACAGACAGACAGACAGACAACCATGTCTGACCCCACCCAACGTCAACAACAAATATACACCATCAGATAAGTGAAGCACACATTACTGGATTAAAGTCAACACAGACATTAACACGCTCATACACAAAGTTATACACTCAGAATGGTGGAAATGACCTACAGATTCAGTGATGTACGTCTGGATCCCATCTGCATACTGAAGAGCATAGTTGTCAGGACCCGGAAGATTCCACCTTCAAAAATAATACAACACCCTTTACAAGAACAGGTATTTTACATCATGGAAAAATATACACGGACATTTCAGCAATAGAAAAGCAAAAACACCTCAAAAACACACACTTACTTGTCGCAAACCTCTTTTATGACAGCAGTAAGGGGCTTTTTCTGAAATAAGAGAAAATTATGAAATGTGTTAAGTGTACATTAGCTAACAAAACAAAATGTGAGCAAAGGTCAATGAGGTGATGCAAATTTTTTGTCTGGATCTATTCACAAAATACATAAAAATGCAGTTCATACATGCAATGACTTGAATGTACCTGCTTTATGATGAGTATGTTTTTAATTTCTGAATTAAATGTCACTTTGATATTTTTCCTAGGTTTTTATATAGATTTTTTTTACAATTTTGTAATTGTAACCTAAAATGAAAATATTATCAATTGTTTTAGGTAAATTGAAATAAAGCTGAAATAAAACAAATATTAGTAAAATAAACAAACAAAAAAAAGTTAAATATTGGCTTTGCAGCTAAATACTAAAACAAAATGGAATTTTAGCTAAATAGAAATATATTTAAAAAAAATAATAACGAATGATGAGCACATAACTAAATTATTAAAAATGTTACTAAAATTGAAATGAAAACTGAAATGATAAAAATAAAAGCTAATTCAATATTTATAAATACTATAATAGTATTTACAAAATAATGAAAAAAAAAACACTGGAAACAAAAAGCCATATTAAGAAGATGAAATTCTTGAAAACAAAATCCTATTAAGTTGTTTTAGCATATTAGATTATTATTATTTCCCACAGGGAAAACTAATATTTTAACAAAACCATTTCACTATTTATTAAAATTATTATACAAATTACATAAAAGACATTGGGCTGATGATGTGTGATAAGTTTCTTACAACTCTTTTAATTCAAGGTGTAAAATGTCATGTGTGGCGTGGCTCCCCAAAACCTATTGATATTTATGTATTATTAGTCTATTTCTTATTAACTGAATTATTCATTCAAATTAAATGTTACAAAATAATGATTAAGATGTGTACGCTCACTCATTCATCTTAAAGCATTTTAACCAAAACAAAACAAGTGACAAAACAGGAAGGGAAAGGCTTCTACCAAGTCAACATCTGGAATATCTCATAATTTGTGGCAGCTCCTGCGGCTCACCGATCAGAAATTTTGGTGTTCTGTGGTAGACCAATCAGTGGCCTATAATTTGTGGTGCACAGGCTGGCAGCGAATGGAAGTGTTTGGGACGGCATGGAAGTGCAGAAGGGAAGGTCATCGGGGGTTTGAGGTTCTTTCTAACTAATCCTTAAGTACCAATCAGGTTCATTCATATTTCAGCCCAGTTATCTCATGGTTTTGAAAACCCAAAGGAGAGCTTCTTTGACAATGGAGGGTCTTTAAGACAATAACACATTCTGTTAGGACGTCCCAAACAATGGGATCAAAGCCTCTGAAGATAGCGAATACGCTCAGCATTTATCCAACCTATTGTTTCAAGCGGGTAGACGCCCATATAAGCACATTCAAAACAACTGAGAATGAACTAATTGGTTATGATTTGTAAGAAGTCTTTGACACAGACAAAATTTTAATTACAAAAAATTAATTAATTAATTAACGGTCTTTAGCTGACAAAATTCTGACAGACCATTTAAAAAAAAAAACATGCAAATAAAAATTATACAGCTACATTTATGCAAGAAACATGAAAAAAATAAAAAGAGTGAATTAATAAATAAATAAACTATAATAAACAAGAAATAAAAATGAAATAATAGTCAGTGCCAATAGCCTTGTGGGCAACATGGCACCGTTGCGCTACGGGCGTCCCGAGTTCGAATCCCGATTCGAGGACCTTTCCTGATCCCGCCCCCTATCTCTCTCCCACTTTGATTCCTGTCAGTTCTGATCTGTCCTATTGTAATAAAAGCGAAAATGCCAAAAATAAATATTAAAAAATATATAATAAAAATTTTATAAAAGGTTTGTCTGAAAAACTAAAATGTAAAACTAAATCTGGTCTCACTTCATTAAAACTCAAGTCCTGGCATTAAATACATTTCAGTCCAAATAAAAATTAGAAATAAATAAAAAAAAACCTATAAAAATACATTACATCACATATGTCATTATCCATTACATTTTTTTTATTTCAGAAATAATTTATGATCACTAGATTGTTCTTTTACATAAATGTATCATCTCTAATTTTAATTTCGCAGGACATGTTATTACAAAACAAACTTACTATTTATACTTTCTACATATTTTCCACTTGTAAGCAAGAATTCATAATCAGTTTCTCAAAACTCAAATCTATAGTATTCAGACATAACTTCCTCATTTGCATAAATCCCTTTGTCTTTATGAAATGTATCTGTGAACTTCAGTATGATACTGAATAAACAGTGTTTTTATTCCTCAAATGCTGAACAAGTTTCACTCTGTTGCATACACACTGGTCAACATCCTCTTTATGACAGGAAGTACACATCGGCTCACCTGGTCTAGCTGAATGAGCTGTGGGTATGCGCCTGGCATCTGAATCGCAATCTTTACTATATCCTTTTGTTGCGGCATGTTGAGAAATGAATGTCTACAACCTTGAAAGAGAGTGGGGGAAAAAAAAAAAATCAGGAAATAAACACTAAAATCAGCCTTCAAGTATTCAAAGAATGAGTACAAACACATACTACACAGGGTTTAATGTTACATACCTTTCATTTCAAAGTGTATGAAATGTGCCAACCAAACACAAATACTGACATATTTCAAAACATACAAAAATGCAACTGAGGTGAAGAGTGTGGACAAGAACTAGGATGCTAAATGTGTCACTAATTCTATTTCCAGGCTGACTGTATGTTCGGTGTTTACCATCTTCCTCTTTTAAAAGAGAACTTGTGTCTCTCTCAGGTTGTGCTTTATATTAAAATACATCAGCATGCTGGGATTAATGGTATAGCAAGTGCTACACTTGTGATTATCAGCCTTAAAGGGATAGTTCACTCAAAAATGAAAAATCTGTCATCATTTATACAAAGCGTTGCTGGTCTTCTTTGACTCCCATAGTATTTTTTTTCCATTCTATGGAAGTCAACAGGGGCCATCAACTGTTCGGTAATCCACATTCTTCAAAGTATCATCTTTTGTGTTCAGCAGAAGAAACAAACTCATTCAGGTTTGGAATAACTTGAGGGTGAGGAAATAATGACAGAATTTTCATTTTTGGATGAAGTATCCCTTTAAGACTAGTCTAAGTCTAGACTAACCAGAGTTTATTTTACACATCGTCCAATAGTGAAAAGTGATAATGTTAAAGTGATAAAAATTAAAGTTCTGTCATTATTTACCCTCATGTCATTCAAAACCAGTATGAATTTCTATCTTCTACTGATCACAAAAAAGTAGTTTTATTTATAAGTATAAAAAACTATACAGAGTGCTGCTCATGAATATCAAACTTGCTGCTAAGTGTTAAACAAAACTCTCATTATCATTCAAGGATTTGACGTCAATAATAACCTTGCAAATTCTTCTTCCTCAAAAGTTCATAGTAGCTGCCCAGTGCATTTGTAAGCATGTAACTTCGAAAATTCAGTAATCATGTTATTCCAAACCTGCGTGACTTTTTTTTCTGTGGAACACACAAGCAGATACTTTGAAGAACGTGTTTTTTCTTTATAGTTAACTATTTATAGTACAAAACAAGGGGGTCCAAAACAACAGTGGTCCCTATGATTTTCATTCTATGGACAAACAACATTGAGATATTTCCCAAAATATCTTTTGTGCTTGGGGAAAAAAAAAAAAAAAAAAAAAAAAAAAAAAAAAAAAGTCACAGGTTTGGAAAAACATGAGGGTGAGTAAATGATAACAGAATTTTAATTTTATGGAGAAATACTCCTATAAAGCCAGCCAATCAGAAAGAAACGTGATTTCAGTCATCAGACAGTCAGTGAACAGACTGGCGGCCAATGAGTGTGCCATCAGAGGCTGAAACTACTTCTATACGCACAAGCACACGGCTGCTTTATTCCGAACTGTTAAACAGACTCAAGTACTTCCATATGTGTCCTCAGAAGACTTCCCAATGGAAGAGGGAAAGCTGCTTTTTGACTGAACTTGGACAATTATATACACTAATGGGCCCAAAACAACATTTCAGCTAAAATTTCTATCACACCTCTGGGATTTATACAGATTATTCGCAGAAAGTTAACTAATCTAAAGCACATGATTGAAAAGCTACACATATTGAGCTTTTTCAAGCTGATTAAATTACTTGTAAGACACGGCCTTCCGTCTAAGGCTTTTGGTAAGAGTTGCTGACACAGACTGAATGTTTGTGTTTCCCAAACTCCAATCCCAGCATGCCTCAGCACACTCTGAGAGAAATTGTGACAGCGGCAGCCCTCCTGCCACTATTTTTTGGGGTTAAGAAATGGCTACAACAAGAGCGAAACCATCAAAATGAGATACACCGACTACTTTAGGGTCCACTGACAGCATTCCCAACTGATTCTTGCCCTTTGAACCCTGTGCATGTCTGATACAGTCTGATCTCCAGTGGGAGTGAATGGAAGAAATCAGGCTGCCTGGAATTTCATCCGTGCCACCCTCTGACAGACCAACAAACTCCAAAGCAAACATCACACACTTTTCCTGCAACGTTTCATTGGATTTCTTAATCTAATTCTCCTTTGGCACATCCAAATGTGCTAGAAATATTTTTAGTCACATGTTTGAAGATTTCATGAGCGTGGTTATGCATTTCATCCACTAATAATTGACATCAAGAACAAAAGATGTATAGGGAAACCGTTTTATTCAATTAAAAACTATCTGCATATAAACCCGACAAAGCATTTAGATTTAAACGATATGGAACGCTGTTTTATAGCCTTCAAGTACCAACAGAAACAAACTTGCGTTTGAAGCTTCGCTGTTCTATTCATAACAACGAGTTTCCAATACAAAACGAATAGGTGTATGTAAACAGTTACAAGTTTAAATCTGTTTTGACTTGTTTAGCGTTCGAGAGAAGTAGCAGCCAAAGTGTTTCGAACAAAAGTTATTTTCTTTCGTCTTACCTGTTGGAAAGCAGGGGGAAAAAAATCACACTCTGCGAGATCGCGGAGCAGCGGAGCGGATAAACATTTGCGCTTTGTTCGCGCGAAACGGCGACAGTGATTTGATTCTTTTCGAACGATCGGCTGTTACATTTCGTTCAAAGTCTTCGGAGAGTTCTAATTGATCACATTCACAGTTCCGGGTTGAATAATGTCCCTCCCGCCCCCTGGAGGAGGGAGCGGAGACCCGACTCTCCAAAAGTTTATGGGATTTTGTATTTATTTATTTTTTTGAGGGGATCAAGAGGGGAGACCCGAAACTTTACAGTAAACTTAACGCTACATTTACAATCAACGCAGCTGTTTACAGTGCGAGGTAGACGTGCTATCATTTCCCTAAAGACTATATTGTCCATAAATGCATATATGGGAAATATCTGAATCTGCTAATTTACATATTTTATTACCACTTCATTATTCATAAAAAACCCTAGATCTGCAGAGTTTCTACTTTAAATTGAGTATTTAAAAATACTAGTAATAAGAATACAATAATAAGAAATACAATTTAATTAAAAAAATAGTTTTGGTGTTGAGTATATTGAGGTCCTGTATAACAATTAAATCTTAATGTTTTTTTTTCTGTTTAATTTTTATTTACGCATTTCATTTTCATTTTTTTTTCTTGTTTGTAAGCTATGCAACTTTTTTTGCATCAGTGTGTTTTCATGGATTAATATCCTACACAACAACAGCATTTAATAAATAATGTTAAATGGTTTGTTGACCATTTAATTGTTGGAAAACAATTAAAAATAAATGTAATTATTAATACAATTATATAAGACAGTTTGACAGTTTTTTCTTCACCAATACATACTATTAATATAGTATCTTCAACAGTAAATTAAAATAGTACCTTAAAATATAAAACAAAACACAAGTTTTTGTGATATTTAAATCTACAATGAAGTATAACAGAAGATTTGTTGATGTATATAAAGAATGATCCAGACAAAAACAACCAAAAAAAAAAAATGCTGCTATAATTAATGCAATTTATGTTGGTATGACTGATTACATAAAGATAAAATAACTCTTTGACTTCCTTATATAATAGCTAAACAACTTTATATTTAATTGACTACATTTAAGTAAGTTATCAACTAAAAAACCAAAAGCAGAACAGTAATATTTTGGATCAATCCTTGAGGGGTTCAAAGACTCAAACTATGTTACCAACCCGAATTTTAAACCACTACACTACAATAGACCTATTCAAGTGAAACCTGAACAGAAATGCCTGGATCTGCAGGATATGACTCAAGCACCTAGAAGCATTATGACAGACTCCTAAGGAATTTGGTGAGGAAAAAAAAAACAAAAAAAAACAAGGAAGCAAAGTAGGAACAAATGCCTTAAAATCAAACAAAGATATATCCAAGAGCATCACAAATACAAAAAAAAACATTCTTTATTTCATGGGGATGACAATTCCAGTAAAGAACAACAATTCTGGTATTTTGCAATGACACAGTGAAGATTTGAAAACTGCTTGAATTCCCTGGATACTGTAAAACTGACTCGGCCAACCCAATCAATGCATAGGGCTGGAAGTTACCTGCGTGATAAACTGTTTTAAAGTGCAATGTGGAGATAAGCTAGACAGAAAAAACTGCTGACTATTTATCTAATGAAAACCAGAGCAGTTGGAGATCTGAGTACAAAAATAAATGGCAAATGCTTACTGTATACAAGCATAAAAATATCATTTAGCTGATAGAAACATTAGGAAAACAAGAAACTATTATAGTGGGGCCAACCATCAGTACGGACACAATCAGGAGCCCACATATAACAACATTCTGTTTGGACAGCGCTCAATACACAGCACATTGATACTCAATTTCTCGTCATATTGTGACTTTACTCCCCCTCCCCACTCTTCTTTAGACACTTTCTCGTCATATTGTGACTTTACTCCCCCCTCCCCCCCTCTCCTTTAGACAGGTTCTCATATACAGACATAATGAAGACGTCACTTATTTTCAAAAGTATCTATACACATATATAAATGGGATAAGGACAGATGTACTTTATGGACTGAAATTATAGGGAGGGACGATGTTTTAAAATACAAAAATAGCATTTAGCATCTAATTTAACATTTGTACAGGATCTTATGTGTGACCTTTCCACAGCAGTTATGCCATTATACGAGGTTAAAGTCATATTCAAACACTGCAAGCTAGCCATTTTATATGAGTTGTGTTTCCCACCACAGAATTAAAAAAATAATAAATTTTCACAAGTCTGACTTTTTTCTTGGAATTCATAGAAAAAGAAATTTCTCAGAATTCTGAGATATAAACACAGAATTCTGACTTTCTCGTAATTCTGACCAATTCAGATTTTTTCTCTAAATTCTACAAATTTTTTAGTTTCAAACAGAATAAAAAGATAATTGCAACTTTTTCTTCACAATTCTGATTTTTTCTTGCAGTTGTGGTTCCATTTCAGTTTTTCTTCTCTGAATTGCTGAGAAAAAAGTTTGAATTAAAAAGTTGCAATTACTTTATTTTTTTTAATTCTGTGATGAAAATGAGCTTTCATCCTTTTGTGAGACACATAGCATTGACAAAGCACACCTGAAACAGACAAAGCAGGAATGGTTCATCCAACACAAAGTATGTTCCTTCACTTTTTCTGAGAATAGACGCTATGATTAATAGATTTCGCTACGTAGCACCAAACTGTATCAATTCCACACAATACACACTACTCTGCAATGCAATCTTCCCCACTACGTTATTAGCCTAACTTAATTACTTCCGCACGGTTTATCCTGAAAGCTGCAAGATGAGAACAAACCTTTTCCTACTGGCAGAATTGCTTCAAAATGTATGCATTAGAGGAACGCTTTCTTCAAAACAAATAATACACTGTTTCATTAACAATCTGTATAATATTTGTGTCCAGATAAAGTAAATCAGCAAATACACTGAACGAGAGGGAAGAAAAGGTGCTACTTTAGAAGAGGAAGACCATTTAAAAAGAAACATCTAGCTGGTATTTTCATTGAACCATTAACCTCTGCTGGTGAATTTAGTCATGAAATTCCCTCGATGTCTATACAAAAGTGGTATAAAAACAATTAGTTTGGGACTAATTAACAAAAATGGTTTGTATGGATGTCTGATGTCGTCATCAGATTGGATCAGTTGAATTTAGCAGGGAAAGTTCATTTTCAGTCAGCCGCTTTGGGGTTGGAGTAAATATACACACATAAAAAAAGCGTTATATACACACAGAATCAGCTTATCATACATACGGATCTGAAACAGAGCCACACTTTCTTTTTTTTCTCCTTTCAAAAGGGTACATAAAAAAAGAAAGTTCTTTTAAGTACACTACTCTCATTGTACGGTGTGTTTGGAGGTCAAAGGTTGGCAATGGGAACGTCAAAGAGGTCACAAAGGCCTTCCGTCTCATCCAGGTTATAGATGTAGTCATGGTCACCCGGAGGAGGGGATAGACGGAGTAGCGGAGAGAAAACTATGAAAGAGAAAGAGAGAAGAAGAGTGATACCGTGGCCATGTTTGTGTAACCATGTGAAACTGTCGCTCGTTTGAGCATTTAGCATTTAAAATGGATAAAATTTCAGTTGATGGTCAAATTTTAACTACTTTTATTGATTATATAAACATCATATAATACATAAAAAGTGTATTCGTTATATATGTATATGTTTTATGTATATATGTCCATTTCATGTTTAGTAATACACTATATACAGGTGGCCTGACTTGGTGATCGGCTTTACCTTCTGATGACATCAACTCCTCAAGCAAATCTGTACTCATAATTTCTGTATAGAGAAAGGAGGAAATATGACATATGAAAAAAAATACTTCTTTGTGCTACATAAAATCACAGATTCTCTGGTTAAGCATATCAGCAATAGATAAGCATTGAGGAGGAGAAACAAATGTTAAGCATGTTTAACCGGTCCTCACCTTTAGGGTCAAACATTTCTGAAAGTTCTTTGGGGAGATCCAGCACTGAGAAAACAAAGAGAAAATCCAGTCAGAATTGTTTAAGCAAGCCAATTTGCTTCAAAACTTTGAAGAATTAAAGGAATGTTAATTTATCACTTTTATGGTACTGCCCCAAGCCAGACTCGAAACCCAACATTTCAGACCGGAAACGTATTTAAATAAAGATTAATGACAGAATCATGCTCATTTTCAAAAGCATAGGCACTTACGATCTGAAGGGTCTGTTTTGATTGGTTCAAAAAGGGTTGAGGAATCAGGAAGTGAAGAGCTGCTGTCCAATGACGCAGAAGACTGAAGCTGCTGCGCGTCTGTTGAAGATGTCGGATTGGTTGTTGTATCTGAAGTGGAGGTGCTAGAAATGTCTAATAATAACAACAACAACAGTAATACAGTATGAGAAATTATATATTTCATTTTATATAATTCTATAGCTACATAATGATAATGCATGATATGTAATTACTAAATATAAATACATAATATAAACTACTGCTCAAAAGCTTAGAATAATTAAGATTTTTTAAATGTTTTTGAAAGAAGTCTTATGTTCAACAACCAAGGCTGCATATATATATATATTTTTAAATACACTCAAAACCATAATGTTGTAAAATATTACAATATTTTCATTTGTAATCTGAATACATTTTAAAATGTGATTTATTCCTGTGATGGTAAAACTGAATTACTGCAGTCCTTAGTATCACTTGATCCTTCAGAAATCATTCTAATATGCTGATTTGCTGCTCAGTTAGTATCAATTTATAATGGTGCTTAATTACTGGTAATGGTTCTTATTATCATCAAAGTTGCAATGTTTTTTTTTTTTTTCAGGACTTTCTGATCAGTAAAAATTCATAAGAACAGCATTTATTTGAAATAGAAATCTTATTTAACATTAGAAACATCTTTGATCAATTGATCAATTTAATGTGTGCGTATAAAAATAATATTTTTTTAAATGTTACATAACTTTTGTGCATCAACATTGATAAATGTTTCTTGAGCAGCAAAGCAGCATATCAGAATGATTTCTGAAGGATCATATGACACTGAAGACTGAAGTAATGATGCAAAAAATTCAGCTTTGCGTCAAAGAAATAAATTACATTTTGAAACATTATTCAAACAGAAAACAATTATTTTTATCTGTAACGTTTTACAATATTACAGTTTGTACAATATTTTTTGATTAAATAAATACAGCCTTGGTGAGCATAAGAGACTTTAAAATATATAATTGGTAGTATTATATATAATGATAAAAATATATAACCCTTCATTACATAACCAGCTTTGCCATGGTGTAAATCATAGTACAATAACACAACAAACAGAGCATTTTCGGACACAATAATTCATTAAAATATGGGCAGCATCCAACCTGTAGCTGCCCCAGCAGCAGAGGCAGTGGTTGTGTTGGGAGGGACGGCAGCGGTGGTGGTGGTGGTGGTGCTGGGACTCTGGCAGGTGGAGGTGGAGGATGGTGTACTGCTGGCTGCTGGTTTGGTTGGGGCAGCAGCAGCAGAGGTAGTTGAAGCTGGGGTGGACAGGCTCTGAAGCATGTCGTCAGGCGGGGGCACGGGCAGCACCACTGGAGAAGAACTAGAGGGGTCCTTATTCACCAGCAGGACCTCGATGGGGCCTGCAGAGCTCTTCAGGTGAATCTGGTACTTCTTTTGTCCATTAACATGCTAAACAAATTACAATAATAATAAAGTAGTGTATTTATTTTTTATATTAATATATAAACTTTCCACATTACTTTTTAAAGGAAGTACAAGCAGGACTTACAGATTCAGGCACAGGAACCTCCAGCTGTGTTCCTGAAGGAGCTCTGATTGCTAGAAGAGTGTCACCTAGTGGAAGACAAGCATATATATAGTTAACGTCAATAAAGAAACATCAAAACAAGTAGACATTTGCAGCTTTCTGACTGGTCATTTTTGTTAATGCAGTAACACTGGTGCTTTGTTGGGTGTCTGATGGGAAAAACCAACCTTTGAAGCAATTGCAGAGGTCTTGATGTGTTACATATGCCAGAGTGTGTCAAGTTAAGGACATACAGCAAACATATGCTTTCAAACACAAACTTCACTTTGAGGATCAATTTAAAGGGGTCATATGATGCGATTTCAAGTTTTCCTTTCTCTTTGGAGTGTTACAAGCTGTTTGTGCATAGAAAAGATCCCTGAAGTTGGAAAGACTAAAGTCTCAAAACCAAAGAGATATTCTTTATAAAAGTTAAGACTCGACCACGCCCCCCTAAAACGGCTCATTCAAATATGCCCCCACATGTCTACGTCACGGTGTGGGAAGATTTGCAAAACACAGCCCAAATGTATACGCAATGAAAGGCGGCGGAATTATTATTCTCACTGTAGTGTTGTTGCTGCCGCCGGCGCCATGTCCTGGAGATGCTGTGTTTCATTGTGAAAGCGAAACTACTTTGTTTGGGCTTCCAAAAGAGGACACAACTAGAAATCAGTGGTTAAGTTGTATTTACAACACTGTTCCAGAACAGTTCAACCCAAATATTAGACTGTGTGCAGCGCATTTTACGGAGGACTATTTCCTGAACCTGGGAGTAGCCTGTCAGCTGTGCTCAAAGACTATTTCTATAAAGTGGGGCAATTCCAACTTTGCAAGGACAGTCTGGCGCTTCTGACTCACAGCCTGTAAGTATGTTTTCTTATTTAAAGAATTTGCCACTGACTATTCAAACGCAAGTTTTGAGCTGTGTAGAGTAGTGCTTGTTTGTCGTTTCTCCGATCACAAATGCAGACATGGTAACGTATACGCGGCGCGATGCAACACGAAGGGTAAAAAGACAGTTTGAGTCATTATAATCAGTAATTATGTCCCCACTGAATACAACAAATGCCTCGTTTATAATGAGTTTTATTGTTTTTGTGTTGTCGCGCCGGGACACGGCATCACAATACGGTAACGGGCGTAACATTTCCATCTCACGCTTGAGGTATTCGGCCAATCACAACGCACTGGATAGCTGACCAATCAGAGCACGCCTCGCTTCTCAGAATGATGAGCTTTGTAAAAATCGACGCATTTCAGAAAGGCGGGGCATAGAGGAGCAACAATTAATGTTCAGTATGTGGAAAATAATGTGTTTTTTGAACCTTAAACCGCAAAAAAACATTGCATTACACCAAATACACAAAATAATGTTCTTTTTAACAACATCATATGACCCCTTTAAAGTATAATAATAGCACCTTGAGCTAAAACAACCTAGACTTTAAAGGGTTCACTTTAAAGATCATGTCCAGAATAAAAATTTCCTGATAATTTACTCACCCCCATGTCATCCAAAGACGCTTATGTCTTTCTTTCTTCAGTCGCAAAGAAAACATTCCAGGATTTTTGTCCATATAGTTGACTTCAATGGTAGCCAATGATTTGAAACTCAAAAATGCAGTTTTACTGCAGCTTCAAAGGGTTCTACATGATCCCAGCTGAGGAATAAGGGACTTATCTAACAAAACGATCAGCCATTTTCTTTATAAAAAAAAAAAAAAAAAAATCATATTTATACTATTTTTAACCACAAATGCTCACCCCGCGTGACCTTTCCAAAAGGATTAAGTAATGTGTGAAGACACATATGCACATCGCAGGGCTAGAGGAAGCCGAGCATTTGTTGTTAAAAAGTGGATAAATATTAAGTTTTTTCAGAAAATAGCCGATTGTTTTGCTTAATAAGACCCTTATTCCTCGGCTGGGATCGTGTAGAGCCCTTTGAAGATGCATTAAAACTGCATTTTGGACAAATCGTTGTGCCACCATTGAAATCCACTATATGGACAAAACTTATGGAACGTTTTAGTCCAAAAAACTTAATTTCTTTGCGACTGAAGAAAGAAAGACAAACGTCTTTGGATGACATGGGGGTGAGTAAATTATCAGGAAATTTTTATTCTGGAAGTGAACTTATCCTTTAAGTGCTGTACAGTGGTTACAACACTCAGAAGATGAATCCTAAAGATGTAGCTAGAAGGATATGGGCTATTTAGTGAGTCGTCGGTCACATTCTTGATGCTCTGCTGAACCCAAACTCTCTGTTGGTCCAGTTCATGTTCCCTCTTGTCAAGATCCTCCAATTCCAACTTGAGGTCTATCAGCTTGTCTGCAATTTCACGTGTGTTGCAACCCGGACCAACACCCCTACAAATGAACAAAAATAGAAACAGACATTTAGATCAAGTGAATTGGTTGACATTCAAACAGATACCTCTCTAAAATATAAATAGCTACAGCTTAATAAAGACACTCATTTTAAACAGATGTCTCAGAAGAGCAATTAACTGCATTTTCATGTTTGAGTTGGGTTATTTCTTAAAATAACCTGGTTTCACTTGCTCATTGGCACTCATTGTGTATTATTTCTAATTGTAATAAATAAATACAATAGTATACAGTACACCGCAATACAAAGGTTTGGTGTCGGTAAGATTTATATATTTTTATATATATATATATATATATATATATATATATATATATATATATATATATATATATATATATATATATATATATATATTTATATATATATATATATCTATTTATATATATATATATATCTATTTATATTTATATATATATCTATTTATATTTATATATATATCTATTTATATTTATATATATATCTATTTATATTTATATATATCTATTTATATTTATATATATCTATTTATATTTATATATATCTATTTATATTTATATATATATATATATATATATATATATATATATATAAAAAATTGTTAATCAAGGCTGCATTTATTAGCTCAAATATTAGTTCAAATATTAGTTAAAACACTAATATTATGAAATATTACAATTTAAAATCATTGTTTTCTATTCAAACATTTTAAAATGTAATTTATTCCTGTGAAGAAAAGCTGAATTTTCAGCAGCATTACTTCAGTCTTCAGTGTCAAATCCTTCAGAAATCATTCTAATATGCTACCTTGCTGCATTTCTTATAATCAGTGTTGTGCTGCTTGATATTTTTGTAGAAACTGATAACTTTTTTTCAGGATTCTTCTTTTGAAAGAGTTCAAAAATACAGCATTCATTTGAAATAGAAATCTTTTGTAACAAATGTCTTTACTCTCACTTTAATATGCCTTTGCTGAATAAAAGCATCATATATATGTACAAACACACACACACAAACAAGTGTATTACAATATTTTTTCATATTTGCATATTATACTTTAACTAAATAATAACATTAAAGACCTTAATATGAATAAAAAGCATTGGCCTTCTATGCTTGTGCTTAATAGCATATACATGCATAATTTACGTTATAATTACATAATTCTACTTGGATTCACAAAGAAAAGATCCCTGAGGGTCTTTTAACCCAGCAGCCCAGTAAAATCTTTAAAGTGTGATTCCAAACACTTTGATAATGCAGTAACAAACAATATAGGAATAAGGAGTAAGTTTCCACATTAAAGTTATAAGAAAGAATCTGCAAGTCTGCCTTACTTCCACTGGATGCTGTTCTTGGATTTCTTCTCGATGAGTCCAATGCCTTCCAAAACATTGGTGATATCATATATGCGCCGTTTCTGCCTTACAGCCAAAGTATCTGCAGCCTAAATCACATTCACACAAACAGAGCAAACCAGATTATTGATTCATCTCACTACCCGTAAATTGACTAACTTCACAACACACACGTGTATGTGTTTTGCACAGTGCAAAAGTTTCAATAATAAGTCATTAAAAGAACAGTTCAATAAAATACATCATGACTTTACTAATATCATAAAATAATATTAGGTACAATATGAGAGACAGACACCGTTGGTCACCATCCACTTGCAATGAATCTTTATTCCATGCAATGAAACTGAATGGTGACTGAGGCTGTCATTCAGCCTAACATCTTTTGTGTTCCCACTGAAGAAATCAAGTCATATGGACTTGAAACAAAACGAGAGTGAGTAAATACTAGCAGAATTTTCATTTTTCCGTGAACTGTCTCTTTTAAGACTTGCTGGCTTTATAAAATAGACAAAAACAGCCCAGAAAAGTTGACAAGCAAGCAACTTGATGCAATCAAGTTACAGTAGCAGCCGTGCATTTCTAAACTACTACTTCAAACACACAATCCAGATCACTCAAATCACCAAAGTATACTTGTAACACATTTTAGAAGTGTAACATTGCGTTCAAACCCCAATAGATTCAAAGAAGCGCACCCCCAGGTCGCGCAGGCCTAAACTATCCCAAACTCCAGAGCACGTGCTTGTTTTGAAGGCTTTTGTTTGAGTTTTCTGTCCAGATGGGATTCGCAGTAAAACCCTCCGGGATACAACAACAACAAACACCGGAGCTGTTTTGCTTTGCCGACGGGAGTGACATAACATTTGCAACCTGTTAGCTGGCTCGCCTGGTTTAGTTGAGGAACTAGTTTATGAGTCGAGCGGAGTAGAGAGAGGGGTTATGCGTGCACACGACCACCTCTCCCCTTACCAGAGCAACTTTTAAGCAACTTTTCTGTGCTGTTATAAAACCTAAAGTGCATCTGTGTGCATGCAAACATTAAAAACGATGCACATTCAGCAGGCGCTGCGCGTCTCGATACTGAAACATGAAGATGAAGGTGATGACTGAGCTCGTGTCGTGCTTACAGCTTTCAGATCCAGCACTCCGTCCTTCGCTTCCTGCAGCAGAGTCACAAATTTAGTCGTGAGCAGCCCGAGACTTTTCTCGTGGCGACTGGGGGTCTGCGGCTGCAGCGACTCTCCCATTGCTCCCAGTTCGTTTCTTCCGGTCTCTAAATCCATCAAGTTGATTTTAAAGTATGGTTAAATTCCCACCGTTCTCTTTCCGGTTGGTTTATGTCTGTGTATTTAACACTTTCTGCTGTTGTATCGCTGACAGCACCGCTTCTGCCGCCCAAACGCTCGCTTCCCGTCAACGGCCGCTGATTCCTGAAGCATGGACGGGGAACTTCAGCTCGAAATGAGAGAGTAAAGACCCCCGTTCAGGGACCGGTCCGGTTCAGGACACAGGTTACCCGAACCCAGATGGCCTAACAGAACAGACGCTCTCCTGAACACCAGAGCTGAGCTGCTTGAATGACTGAAGCCGTTGAAGGCGCGGTGCATCATGGGATGACCTGATGAAAAATGGAAGCTCCTGCATTCTGTCGAGCGGTCTGTAGGGGGCGACAAGAACTAAAGCGGCCGTGTGGGGGCCCCAGATACCGTTTTTCTCTTTGTCATGTTGAATTGAAAAATGCAAGGTTTTTTTCAGCTTTTGATGTATTTGAATCAGTTAACCCTTTCAAAGCATTAAGGTACCCGTGGTTTTGCTTTTGTTTGTATTATTTGACTTTTTTCTATCACAATTTTCAATGAATTTTCTGTTGTTGAATCATTAGGTAGCCTATTGGTTAACCTTTTTAAACTAGACAGATAGATAGATAGATAGATAGATAGATAGATAGATAGATAGATATTTTAATAGATAGATACTTTATAGATATATGATATTTCCATCACAATTTTCAATTAATTATTTTATCATTAGGCATTGGTTATTTTTTTTTTATTTCTGACTTGACCAACAGATCAATGAAGTGGGAGGGCTCGTGTGATACTATTTGAGTTTGTACGTGAAAGCAGAGCAGTTAACAGCTGGACATCAGTCAGCATGCTGGGCTTTCTGATACTGGTGTGGATATGCATCTTCATCATCTTCCTCTTCATCCAGATCCCGAGGCCTAAGAACTTTCCTCCAGGACCCCGTCCTCTGCCGTTATTTGGGAATTTGCTGGAGCTAAACATTAACAATCCTTTGAAGGACTTCAAGAGGGTACAGTATTCAAACACTTCATCGATTGCTAATTTTAAATCTTGAAGAAATACATAAAGAATATCCTTGCAACATTCCAAAAATGCTTATTGCATTGTAAAATATGGTAATGTATTAAACTGCAAGCATGTCTTAATGATAAACCTTTTAGCTCGCAGATCGCTATGGGAAAGTTTATAGCCTGTACCTTGGATCAAAACCTTGGGTGGTTCTTAATGGTTTTGAAGTTTTGAAGGAAGCTCTTCTTACTAAGGCTGTGGACTTTGCAGGACGCCCACAGGACCTCATGGTCAACCATATTACAAAAGGAAGCGGTAAATCTACTTGCAAATGAACCTTCACTCTTATACCTCTGTACAGACTCTGGTTAATCAATATCTTTGTGAGCTTGTTCACTCTGTCTCTCTTCTATAGTCCAAAGAGCAATTTTCTACCTTGTCCAGTATTACACTTAGTATAATTGAGGCCAGTAAATGACATTTAGATATTATCGCAGGTGTAATTTTGTCTGACTATGGCCCCAGTTGGAAAGAACACAGACGCTTTGCTCTGATGACCCTGAGGAACTTTGGCCTGGGGAAGCAGTCAATGGAGGAGAGAATTCTGGGAGAGGTTTCACACATTATTGCCAAACTGGAAAAAAGAGTTGGTAATATTGTGCTTATTTTTGTTACATATCTGTATCTTACAGGAACAGTTCACTCAAATATGTACATTTTGACTTGACATTCAGATCAATGTACATTGTGTCTGTGCAGGAAGCTCCTTTGACCCTCAGACTATGTTCCACAATGCTGCGTCAAATATCATCTGCATTGTTTTGTTTGGATCCCGTTATGATTATGACGATGAATTCCTCAAGCTTTTCATTCACCTCTATACAGAGAATGCAAAGTTTGCCAATGGGCCATGGGCCATGGTAAGACAGTTCATCTTTTAAATGATTATTTTCAAAGCTATTAAAATACATATTCAGAGAAGTGCAAAAGTCTGAAACCACATTTAATTTGAGGTTTTATTATTATTATTTAATTAATTAATTATATATATATATATTTTCAAATAAAAGGGTCAGGGTTATGTTATATGAGATACAAAGAAAACAAACAAACAAAAAAAAAAACAGTATTTTCACTAGTGGTATTTTGGAGCTTTTATTAAGAAATTTTCTTTTCATTTTATTCCAGATATACGATACATTTCCTATGTTGAGAAGTCTGCCTCTGCCCTTTAAAAAGGCCTTCACAAATGCCAACAAGGCCAGAGAAATGTCTGCACAATTGGTCAATGAGCACAAAAAGACAAGAGTCCCAGGAGAGCCAAGAGACTTCATTGACTGTTATTTGGATGAGCTTGATAAGGTGTGTGTGTGCATCTGTGATGGTATTTTTTAGGAATGCACTATATTGGTATGATATCGGTTATCGCGGATATTAGAGATTTTCTTTATCAGTATACTGGATATTTAATTGTACATGACCACTTCCTCTATTTTTACATTTACATTACTTTTGCCATCATAAAGTTAATCTTCAAAACACAAATTAAATTAAATTAATTATTGTTTAATATAACCTTAATCTTCAGCAAATTGTAATTTTTTCTTACTGTAATGCATTCAAAAAATACTTGTTTTGAATGCATTTAAATTATTGTTTTTAGTATTTTATTTGTAATTTATATGAAAAAAACAGTATAGAATTTTAATAACCACCATTTATTTGTTATCGGTCATAACATGAAAATAATTATCGGTTTGAATGCTAATAATTAAATTCAATTAATTGAATTATTGTTAAACTATTAAATGTAATCTTCAGCCAATTTAAAAATGAATATCCATTTTTCATATTATAATGTTGCAATGCCTAAATTTAATTGTAGCATTTAAAATGATTGTTTTTAGTGTTTTATTTTTAATTTATTTCAACAAAACCAGTTATCGGTCATAACATAAAACAGTGCATCTCTAGTATTTTTTCTAGTATTCTCTAGTATTTCTAACTGATTTAGAGAGTAGTACTTATTATCTCTAATCACTGGTTATTTTAACTTCACCAGAGAGGAAATGATGGTTCTTCGTTTTCTGAAGCTCAGCTTATCCTGTACGTTCTGGATTTGCACTTTGCAGGGACTGATACCACGTCCAACACCCTCCTCACTGCTTTTCTGTATCTCATGACCCACCCAGAGGTTCAAGGTCTGTGTTTTGGTTTATCAGAAAACTTCTATTAACACGATGAATGCCTTAAACTTAAACACAACTTTTTATTTCACCAGCAAGATGTCAAAAAGAGATTGATGAGGTTCTGGAGGGTAAAGATCACGTATCGTATGAAGACAGACACAATATGCCGTACACACTGGCTGTGATTCATGAGGTTCAGCGCGTCGCTAACACTGTACCGCTAAGTGTGTTTCACTGCACCACCAAAGACACAGAGCTAATGGGCTACAGCATCCCGAAGGTGAGGAAACCTCCATATAAAGAGAGTTTTCCGCTTTTAAAATCATAATGTTGTCACTTTGTCTTCTCTAGGGAACCTTTGTTATTCCTAACCTCACTTCTGTACTAAAAGAAGAAGGCCAGTGGAAGTTTCCTCATGAATTCAACCCAGCCAACTTCCTGAATGAGCAAGGCCAGTTTGAGAAGCCTGAGGCCTTTATGCCTTTTTCTGCAGGTAAAGGTTCAGAAGCAGATACATGTGTAGGTTTAGCTTGAGCGTGTTTTGTAAATGCACATGTGTCTTGTACAGGTCTTCGTGTGTGTCTCGGTGAGGGTCTTGCGCGTATGGAGCTCTTCCTGGTCTTTGTCACTCTGCTGCGCCGTTTCCAGTTTGTGTGGCCCGATGATGCAGGGGAACCTGATTACACCCCAGTATATGGGGTCACGCTCACCCCCAAACCCTACAGAATGCACATCAGACACAGAGAGACAGTTACACAATAAATCATAATGTCAAATACTTCTCCTCCCTATACAGGAAATAATTTGATAAACAGATTATCTTTGAATACAGCATTATCAAAATTTGTGATGAGTTTCGGGCTGCGAAAGAAGTTGCAGGTAACTGAGCGCAACAGGTTGGTTCTGGAAGTAAAAATTCAATTCATTTTCTTTTCATACAGACCTACCATGAGCGTCAAGTTTGTTGAAGTGATGATATATGATATAATCTGCCTTGCTTTTAATATCTGAATTTCTGGTGAACTACACTACCCATAATCCCTCTGTCAATGCCTTGTGCTTCAGAAGAAAGTTTGTTGAAGATATTTCTGAAATCCCTACAGGGAAAATTAATGGAATATATTTTTGGAACCAAAAGATACAAAGCCTGTACAAAAATTTCTTTATGGGAGAACATAATAAAGCTCTAATCAAATTGTTAAATGTGGCCTTCGTATCTGTTTTTGAGACATTCCTAGCAAATATCCCAGTTCTGTGAAACAAACTTAAAAAATCATTTCTTTTTGCATAAATCTTCCCTTTGGGCTGCAAAACTGAGTTGCAGAGGCAAACATTAAATTAAAATGCTTTATCTAACTAAACTAAATCAGGATAATAAGTATAATTCTCTAAACAATTTTATTTAATTTGACTGAGTGTCCAGGGGTGGACTAGAGGCCATGTGACCTGTAACTTAACCAAATCACACATGAAAAAGACCAAATTCAAAATCATTCAATGTAAATATCGGATAAGCCTTTTAATGTAAAAGTGTTAAATAGATAAAGTGCATTGTTACTGTTAATGTGATAAATGCAGTAGAGGACTGTGACTTCCATTCATCCGTTCATTCTCCAAACCACTTGTATACATATAATAACCACAACACCATCAAAACTATCATGTAATGTCATAGCATGTAGAATCAGTAACGCGTCTAGACAATATATGCTCTTAAAAACCTAATTAAATTGTAATGGAAAGTAACGGGAAATTACAGAGAACTCCCATCATTCCCAATGTCTCCTCTGTGCTGTTGGAGAAGCACAAGTGGAAGTGTCCTCATGGGTTTAAATCCAGTCAACTTTCTAAGAGAGCAGACCTGGCTTGAGAAGCCTGAGGCCTTTATGATAACATTGTCTCTGTTTGTACACGTTATTGTCATAGTGAATTTATGTCTGTGTTTGCAAATTCTTTTAAGACACATAAAGAAATAAGTGACAGGCTTCATTCCTAAATCTGGGAAATAAGATAACAAAATTTTACGTTATATCGAGAATTTACATTGATTATTTATTTATTATTAAGACTTTTTTTTGTTCTGTAGCAGCAGCAGCAGCAGTAGTAGTATTCTTACAGTAGGTGGCGCCAGTTCACATGACTGTGTTACTTTCTGCAGACACAGTGAATGAAGAAGAAGTGGCCGAAGCTGCTCACATGGAGGCACGTGGAATATAATCATTACTGTATTCCTGTGTGGTTGGCACTATAAAACAATATATGTTTTAATATCTCACTAACGAACTTACGTTTTAAAGAAATGGCGACAGATGCAAAAAGGCCAAAGGTAAAAAAATACATTTTCTCAAACTATTATTAGTGACTCAAATATCGCCTTTAGCTTAAAATAGAGTTATTGTGCTTATCGTGAGGAGGCTTCAGCAGAGCATCATGTGTGTTTCAGACAGATGATGAGAAATGTGTGCTGGACCCCTTGAAAAACTTCTTGCTGTGGTGCGATAGTGTGAAGCTGACTCTCAGCGATAAGGTAAGCATGTATTATATTTACATATAGTATAATATTATATAGATATAGCGTTATAGTAGGCCTATTTATTATTTTTTTTAGGATTTTCTGTTTTAGTTTAAGTTTTAGCAAGTTTTTTTTTTTTTAAGTTTTTATAATTATAAACTACTTATATTTCCAAGTTTAAGGTTTTATCATCAGCACAAGTCTAATCATAATTTCAAATACAGACAAAAACCTAAACTTGGAAATATTTACATTAATGTCTTTAGGTGTACTTAAGTAAAGAGGGTACAGCAGCAGAATATGGCATGCTTGCCAAAGAGGACATCGAAGAGGGCCACGTCTTGTTCTCCATACCCAGAGAGGTTCTTCTGCATCAGGGCACCACTAAAGTTAAAAAGGTCCTTGAGGAAGGTATAAGAACATTCAGGTTTATTGAAATCCCACCTTCTATAGCAGGCTTGTAACCATATAACCATATGTTGCATAGGGAAAAAATCTTTGGAGAGCGCATCAGGCTGGGTTCCTCTTCTTCTGGGTCTCCTATATGAGTACACATCTCCACAATCACACTGGAAACCATATTTGTCTCTCTGGCCAGATTTTAGGACACTGGATCAACCCATGTTCTGGTAGGTTTTGCTGTGAATATTTACTGACCTTTAAGATACTCCTCAAGGATCCTTCAGTTCTTTATGGTCACACTGTCTCTGTTTTGAAGGTCCGAGGAGGAGCGTGATAAACTCCTGAAAGGCACAGGAATTCCAGAGGCTGTCAAAACGGATCTGAAAAAACTGCAGGATGAGTACAATCACATAGTCCTTCCTTTCATGAAGTCCCATCCTGACCTGTGGGACCCTGAGAAGCACACGCTGGAGCTCTACAAGAGCCTGGTAGCATTTGTAATGGCCTACAGGTGAGTTATCTGTGAGTTATTGAATCTGATTAAATGAAATGTGTGATAATATGATTATTCTATTTAGAGATGCACAATATAATGGTACCAAATTGGTATTGACTTATTTAATTATTTATTTAATAGCTACTATTTATTTAATGGCTGTTTTAAATTTAAATTTAATAGTATATTAAATGTCTATATATTATATTAAATGTTTTTTTAGGTATGTTTTCTATGTATAATAACTGTATATTATCTATATTTTAATATATTTATATACAGTGTATTAAAATAATAATGATAATAACTAAATAGCAATAATTTTATATTAAGGCTTAATAATAATTATTTATTTATGCCATTTTTATGGTATACCAAATTGGTTATTGGCCGATATTTAAATTGATCAAATTAGATATTTAATTATTAATGCTAATTTCCCCTAATTTTATATTTAAATTACCTTTGCTATCATCTAATGATCACTGAAACTTAAAAACATAAACACAACACTAATAATTTAATAACATTTGTTATTTCTAATATTTAGCTCTAAATAAATATTTATTTTCATACTGTGCATTATAATGCAGTGATGCCTAGTTTCAGTTTTAAATTGATTTATTTTAGATTGTATTTTTAAATTTTTAAAATAGTAGAATTTTAATATCGGCCATTAATAGTGATCATCCGATATGGATTTTTATTTATTTATTTATTTTTTTTATGGGTGATGCTGATATCTGGTGGCCAATATAAAGCACATATATATATATATATATATATATATATATATGTGTGTGTGTGTGTATATATGTGTGTGTATATATGTGTGTGTGTGTGTGTGTGTATATACATATATATATATATATATATATATATATTATCACATTATTTAATTTTAAAGATAAAAACGTGTAATTGCCGAAATTAAATTTGTATTTATTTTAAATAATGTCAAATATTTGTAGATATATCAACCTTTGCAATATTTTGGTTGACCCCTAGCCATTTATTGGTTATTGATAATAAGATGAACATAATTATCTGCTTATCATACCAGCCATAATATTAATATCAGTGCATTCCCTACTTTATTTTTTTAACATTTCCCAACATTTCTCAATATTTCCTCAGTTTTCAAGAGCCTGTAGAGGATGAGGATGAAGAAGAAGAAAAAGAGCCTAACCCTCCAATGATGGTCCCCATGGCTGACATGCTGAATCACGTTTCCAAGCACAACGCCAATCTGGAATATACACCCGTATGTGGTGCACAATGTATTGCTTTTTATTGTTTCTATGCTAGATGCTTAGAAATCTCACAGCTCATGTTCACTCGATTGTGCACAGGAATGTTTGAAGATGGTGTCCGTACAGCACATTGAAAAGGGCGAGGAGGTCTTTAACACCTACGGACAGATGGCAAACTGGCAGCTCCTCCACATGTACGGCTTTGCAGAGCCCTTTCCTACTAACAGCAATGATACTGCAGATATACAGATGTCCAGTGTGTACAAAGCAGCAGTGCAAGGTGCGACTTTGTAGACGTCTATAAAAAATCAGTTACTTAACACAAGAAATAGTTCAAAAAACTTAAAAAAAAATGTTTTTATTGCGATTACAGTGGCACAAAGTGAAGCAGATCAAAGGCTCCTAGTGGACAAATGGAACATGTTGTGTGAAATGGAGATAGTTGGGGAGAAAGGGGTTTTCATCTTCGGTCAATCAGGCTCACTTACTTACAGTGAGCTCTACACTACACTGAAGGTAACCATTTTATCCACATGACAATTTGTTCCTACATTACCTGTTTATATATATATATATATATATAACTGCATAGGTCCTGTGCATGCTGGTGCAAGATTTCAAGGAGTTCCGTGAAAACGAAGGCTGGGAGGAAGATGAAGAGGATGAGGATGATAAAATGGAGCAGGCTCTGAGTTTCGACGGACTGATGGGGTTGTCAGCAGAGTGGAAATGTCTCCTGCATGCGGCAGCTGCTTTGACGCTGGACTCTTATTCTGAGGATGTAGAGACGGACAGGAAGCGGCTGGAGGATCAAGGAGCTCTGGCTGAACTCGGCAGCAGAGAGAGGAGAGCTCTGCATGTGCGTTACGGTCAGAAGAGCATCCTACAGCGCTTGCAACAGCTCACCAAACCTACATATTAATGCATGGGTTTCACAAACATTCTTACATGTCATATGTGGTGCTGACACTGCATTCTGTAGTTTGAAGATTGAAAAATCCTCAGCCGATGTAGTGTAATTGAATTTGCAAACTGTGTATAGTTTGTGAGTTTTAAATTTTGCATGCTGTACATTTTCCTTTCAAAAAATCATTTGGAATACGGTTCAGATTGTGTTTTGATTGTGTGCTGTTGTGGAATGTAAAGATGGTTTATTTGGTGAATTCAAGTCCAGTCACATTTATGAATTTAGTGGACGCTTTTACTAAATGAAGGCATGTATTTCCTGGGAATTGAACATAACTTAACATTGCTAGTACTGTTTGAGCTACAGGAAATTCATGGTGGCATGAACATATTTACAAATTGAGCACATTAAAGCAATGTAATTTTTTTTTACCTTGAAATAGCAGTTTAAAAAACATTGTTTGTACACTGACTTATAAAAGGCTTGCGTTTCTTTCCCACGTCTGTTCTGGGAGCAAGTTAGTTTGATGAGCGGGTACGAAATCCCGCAAAAAGGCTGTATTACTTTATGGCAGCAACAAATGCATGTATACAACTACCCAATGATATTTACGAAAGTGAATTCCACTTAACTGTAGAGGGCCACAAAAATACACAAAACTACTTACAGTTTTAATGTCACTGTCAAGTTATACCACAGATTTTCAGGTATGTTAGTGAAAGGTTTGCTTCCACACAATAAATGTTTGTCAAGATAAAGAATCAATTACACACCTAATTTGCTCTCTTTTCAGTATGTGCTCAAAAAGCTTCCCAATTTTTGTCAGTACATTGAAAACAAAATCCAGCTAATCAATTTTAATTACTCGTATGGAAGTCAAAATTAAGCTTTATGAGCTTTCCAAGAGGACTGAAACAGTGCTTGACTCAAACTCTTATCTGTTTAGTGTGTGAAAAAATGAATCTGCAAACAGTTCATATGAAATTCATATCTTGTGTCTCCATCTGAATGGTCAGTGACACACAAAAACATTTCATCATCTGAATGCTAAATGTGTAAAATTGTTGAAGGGATTCACACAAAAATGAAAATTCTGACATTAATTACTCACCTTCATGTCGTTCCAATCCGTGAGTTTTCTGACCCTGCATAGACCGCAACGCCAAGGTCCAGAAAGGTAAGGACATTGTTAAAATAGTCCATGTGACATCAGTGGTTCCACCTTAATTTTATGAAGCTACGAAATACTTTGTGCACAAGTAAAAACCTTATTCAACAAATTCTTTTCTTCCGCGTCAGTTTTTGACATGTGTTCACAACAGTAATAAGACAAAAAAAAATTGTTAAGTTATTTTTGTGGGTTCTTTGTGCACAAAAGTATTCTCGTAGCTTCAAAAAGTTATGGTTGAACCACTGATGTCACATGTACTATTTTAACGGTGTCCTTACTACCTTAATGGGCCTTGAACATGAAAATTGCATTGCTGTTTATGCAAGGTCAGAGAGCTGTCGGATTTCATCAAAAATATCTTAATTTGTGTTCCGAAGATGAACAAAGGTCTTACGGGTTTGGAATGACATGAGGGTGACTAATTAATGACAAAATTCATTTCATTTCAATGACAGAACTCATTTTTGGGTGAACTATCCCTTTAACAGGGAGCAGAAACCTATGACTTTTTATTTCAACTAACATTTCAACAAATGCAAATGATACAAGGAGGCAAAGTTGCAGTTCAAGTGTTTAATGCGGTAACTACAGAATGCATACATACAGGAAATAAGTAGCGGAACTAAAGGCAACTACAAAGTACTACAAAATACAACACGTGGACCAATACATTTACAAAACATTCGAAATCCTTACAAAATGAGCTGTATTGGTCCTTTTTGTTCTGCAAGTTGAATCTTTGTACAAACTCCGAAGATCCAATTTACCAACAAATTTCTGAATATTTCCACAATTGTACAAGTGCCAGGGAGAACCTTCAACCCAAGATTTGTTTCCTCACAGGTGCAAACTAGTGCCCTCCCCCTGCAGTCCAGGACATCTGTCCGATCCTATCAGCTCACCACACTGATAGTGCTCCCCTTAAAAACCAAACCTCAAAAAAGAATTAAAACAAAAAAAGAAATAAGACAGGTTCCTTAGCCACTACCAAGCTTCCAAACAAAAGTCAATCCATCTTGAAGGCAAAAAAAAATTTATGGAGAGTTAGGGGAAGCCAAACAGCAAGGAGTGAAATGTGCTCAAGCATGTGCCTCACCTTTGACCAAAAATAAAATTAACAAAAATTACTCAATCTGTTCTTAAATGTCTCTTTTTAATATTTACATTGAACATTTAACTTGAGGGGGAAAAAAGGAAACAAAAAAGAAACTCAGGTCAGATGCTGCCTGGTGGAAGGTGAGCAGGAATCCAGTGCCGGCTGTGTGTCGATCAGACGTGCAGGGTGTTGGTGGGGCAAATGAAGGGTTGGGGAGAGGGAGAGCTCTCTCTCTGGGCACAGGAGCAGTTCCTGCAGCCTAACTGGCACCAGTTCCCTCCATCACCTGCTGGGCCTGCTTCTGCCCCATGCAGCACTGAGCCACCGACTGGAACAACCTACACACACAAAAAAAAACATGGAGACACTGCAGTTATTCTGTTGTGAAAAAGCAAAAAGATGCATGTGTGTCATGTTGGCTCCTTTACTTCTCGATCTCTGGGGCACAGTGCACAAAATCATGGCTCCAGAACTTAAAGGCAGGGTTCTTGATCAGCTCAATGAAGGTGATGAGCAGACCCCACGGGTGCGGCCTGTTCACAATCAGCCTCTCCAGCAGGACCCTGCACGACACAAGTTAGCCGGGGTTATTATAGTTAACTAAAACATTTTAATGTTATTTCAAAATACACTAACTGAAATGAATTAGAAATAAAACTAAAACTTCAGTTTAATTGCTTTACTAACTTTACTAAAACTTCAAATCTCCTGAAAACCAATTCAAAACATTAAGAACTATAATAGTATGTCAATGACACTAAAATACACCAATAGACAAGAACCTATAGTCAAGTAAACTAAAAAAAAAAAAATAATTTTTTTTTTTTTGGTATAACTTTACAATAAAGCTAGACATGTGTTAACAACAATGAAAAATAATTCTAAAAAGCATCTGATCTTAATTCCAACATTTACTAATACATTATAAAAAAAGATGTATAACAATATTTATCAACTAATATTAACAAAGACTTATAAATACTGTAACAAATGAATAGCTCATTGTTAGTTAATTTTAGTTATGCATTAACGTTGACTAATGGGAATTTGTAGTGTTCCTGAATTTTTTTTAGAAATTTAGTTATTAAAAACTAATAAAATTATTAAGACAACCTGTTCTGGGTTGGTTGGGCAATGTTAAAAAGGATAGTATCCGTACAAATAATATAGTTGTTGTAAAGCCCAGCTCACACTGCGATTTTGGCCACAATTTGGTTGCCCGAGACATATTTTGAAAATCCTAAAAGATTCCTATAATGCTAGGCTAGAATCTGTAGTCTTTGATCGCTGGTTTGACATGTTCACCGACAGCTGATTAATGGCTGTTGCAATCAAATTTTACCTGCGACAAAATTCTGGCAGTGTCAGAAGATTTGGTGCACAGTCCTGCAGTGTGACTTCTACGACAAACGTCAAACTTTCTCAGTTTTTCAGGACAAGCCATGATCAGAATTAATGCTAGAGCTTTCTTCTAACCACCATAAACTCTGGCGCTCCCGTACTCCTCTCACAGAATTCATTTGAAATGTTGCCTTTGCTATGATAAACACCGGTTGCACCGCTGTTTTCATTTGGGTGTGTAGTGCTGCTTATACTATTCTTCTTAAATACGCCGCTATTGCCGCCATTCATATACTTTTCACGATGGCTAACATTTCAGCCCCGTGTGTAATGCAGCTCGCAGTCACTTAATGTGTATAGCCGCATTTTCACTGCACACGACATTCGAATACGACTGTTGCATTTCTCCCCCTAGGGGCAGTCGCACAGAACTTTCAAACTGGTCGTTCAGCAGCCGTTACCTCGACATATTCAACATGGTAAAATGAATAATTTTAATGAATATAATTAATGTATGAATGCATAGTCACAAATCAAATGACCCCCAAAATAAATACATAGTAGGTTTTATGGGGCTAATCAATGTAAATGATTTAATTATAAAATAATTATTTCTGCAATAATTACTCTAAAGCACCATTTTACAGAAATAGTGTTTAAAGAATAATGTTAAAGTGAACAAAATATTGGTAATATATTAACGTATTATATATTAACTAACCTTACGCTCATAGTTTTTAATAGAATACATCACATCTGGTCGGGCGGTCGCATATGGTCTAGCCACAGAAGTTCAAATATTTTACACATCCGAAGCTCAAATCAGATCCGAATTTTCCACATGTGCATTGAAACTCCGTGAAGCTCCTGCACTACTCTCCATTGGAAATGAATGAATTCCAGTCTGTCGCTTGTCATTTGTCTGAGATAGTGGAAAGGCAGCTTATGGGTTGATAATGTAAAACTCATGTTCGTACGTCTGACAAACAACAATCGTAAAGGACTATTTAAAAAAAAAAAAAAAAAAAAAAAAAAAAAAAATTATTTTATTTTATTTTATTTTATATATATATCTATATATCTATATATATCTATATATCTATATATATCTATATATATCTATATATATATATATAAAAAATAATTCACAGTGTGAGCCCGGCTTAAATAAAAAGGAACTGTGCATTAAATGGAACTAAACACTGCTAAGAGTTTAGACAGAAATATATAATTAAATTCACTGCCATACCTGGTGATCTGCTCTTGAATGGCTTCAGCATTGGCCTCGGCAAACAGATACAGCATGGTACAGCTAAAGTAGTGTGTGTGGCTGTTTGGATAACGCAGCTGATTGGCTATCGCATTCAGGAACAGATAGCGGCCTGGGAGGAGGAATACAAGTCACAATGTGAACTAAAACTAAAGAGCGCGGAAAAATAAGTAAATTTTTTTTTTTCATCTCACCCTCAGTGTCTAGATCGACTGCGAGGTTCTGGAAGATGTCCATGTGAGCCGAGTGAGTGATAGTGCTCATGGAGGGAGTGCTGCCCTTGTTGTGGATGTGGGCAATGGCCTGGGTTCCAACGTACAGCACCAGAGCATTGATCAGCTGAATGTTGTAACGGTTGCCTGGCTCGTTGGACACCTGGAGGTAGAGTGAATTTTAAGGAAAAAAAAAAAAAAAAAAGTCTCACTGACTAAAAGAACTAAATTACAAAAGATGAATATGCGAGTCTGTTGGGAATGCTTTGTGATTCAGAGTGCCGCCCCCTACCTGCAGGTTGCTGCGCAGCTCAGAAAGGAAGGTGACAGGAGAACGGGTCTTGAGGTAGGAGTCAAGATCCTTCTTAAACTGGGACGGCATCACACCGGTGAAGTTAGTGAGGATGCGGGGAGCGATGTTGATCTCACTCAGCATATCCACCTGGTGAACACAGAAACTGTTACATACAGCACAAGATTGAAGTTACAACTACATACTAAACCACAATGCATCAAATCTGATGTCAAATGTGCAACTCTCTACCTTCAGATTAGGGGTGAAGGGGTCTGGAAGCCTCATGTTGCGGGGGAAGGCACTCAGGATCAGGTTCCTCAGCTGGATGCAGTTGGGCGGGATGACGTCACAGAAGCCATAATGGTAGTCGCACAGGAATTCTGGGAAGTCATGTAGCAGGACAAGCAGCACACGAAGTGTTCCCTTGGAAAATAGAGAGAGTAACAATGCAAGGTCACAAACTGACCAAAAGAACCACCAGACAGGCGTTCAAAGGCAGGACTATACTAATACCTTGTAGAGAATTTGCATAGGTTTGTTGAGTTCAACATTCCTTAAGAAGGGTGCAAGATACTTGAACAAGTCTATCAGCAGCTGGGCATACATTGGCCAACCCTGCGAGAGAGGAAAGAGACATTTAAGGCACAGAAGACAGTCAGTGATTGGGATGTGGACAGACACATGGGCAGTCCGATCTTGCTCCTGGAGGGCCATTTTTCTCCAAACTTTAGTTCCAACACAACTGCTTGGACATTTTGAATGATCGTTAAAGGGATAGTTCACCCAAAAATGAAAATTCGGTCATTAATTACTCACCCTCATGTCATTCCAAACCTGTAAGACCTTTGTTCTTCTTCGGAACACAAATTAAGATATTTTTGATGAATTCCGAGAGCTCTCCTCCGTGTCACCCTATAGCGCCATTTTGGAGAGTATCACATACGTAAACAATACATTGCATACGTATGTGATACTCTCCAAAATGGTGCTATAGGGTGACGCAGAGGAGACAAATTGTTGAATAAAGTCGTTTTTTTTTTTTCTTTGCGCACAAGAAGTATTCTCGTAGCTTCGTAAAATTACGGTTGAACCACTGATGTCGGATTATTTTAACGATGTCCTTGCTACGTTTCTGGACCTTGATCGTGTTAGTATCATTGCTGTCTAAGGAGGGTTAGAAAGATCTCAGAATTCATCTAAAATATCTTAATTTGGGTTCTGAAGATGAACGAAGGTCTTACAGGTTTGGAACAACATGAGGGTGAGTAATTAATGACCGAATTTTCATTTTTGGGTGAACTATCCCTTTAAGACTTTGATTAGCTGGTTCAGGTGTTTGAGTAGGATCAGCAAAACTCTGCAAGAAGGCCCTCCTGGATTGGACACCTGATACACATGCAGCAGATACAGACCTTCTGTTGTGGGGTATGCGCAAGCATCCTGGCAATGAAGATGCGGTGCGAGATGAGCTCCAGCCAAGCATAGACAAAACCAGGTGCTTTAGTTGGCCTCAGGATGTGGAAGGTGTTGCTGAAAAGAGAATGTCCTTTAATACTCACTCAAAGACTGATCAACATAATAAAGGAGCAGTCACATTTCTGTGAAATTTTTCAAAAAAGGTCCATTATGTGTCAATAGCGTAGTCATGTATAAGGCAGAGCTCACATAGAAATCACTTTCAAACCAAGCAGTTTTCTATTGGTAAACGTGACAAAGCCGCACGACCAACTCAAACCCACTGATCCTACTGAAAAGACTGAAATTCGCTGTGAAAATTCGCCAAACAATGACAGATGTGACTGCACCTTAAAATTAATTTCATGTGCTTACCAGAAGGCAGTGAGGGTCTGGAAGTTGATGGTCTCCAGCACATGCTCTGGTGCGTTAAGCTCCAGCAGGAGCATGATGAAGATTCTGTGGTACGGAAGCTGCTGGAACTCTGTCTGCCTCACATCGTGATCCTGGATCAGTACACCCACCACAATGCCTAGAACCTGCAACATGATAAGAAAGCAGCATTATTATTTTTTTTTGGAGATCTTGATTAAAGTCACCACTGAGCCACATCTAACCATTGTAAGCATTTCAACCTTGTTGAGCAGGTTAATTTTGGTGACCGTGTTGGTGGCCTCTCCAGAGTGTTTGACAAGAAGCGCAATGAGCCGAACAAAAGCATCTAGGTTATGGTAGCACTTGGCTCTGATGATGGCGGGGCTGGTGGTCGGGTGCTGCTGTTCGGCTTGAGCACGGTAACTGATCTCCACGCACATTTCTGTGCACAACCGGAAGAAGCGAGTGATCAGGTCATCGGTCTTCAGGATGCCCTGCTGGTGCATCTGCAAGAGAAAAAATGGCAGGTGTGAATTAAGTACAATTACAGCCTTGAGAGGAACCAAGTTGAGACTTGAAACTTTTGTATTTTGAATGTTATTGCTAAGCAGTGTTGGGCACGTTACTTAAAAAAAAAAAAAAAAAAGTAATTAGTTATAGTTACTTCTCACAAATAGTAACTGAGTTAGTAACTGAGTTACATCATTATAAAAGTAACTAATTACCAGGGAAAGTAACTATTGCGTTACTTTAAAAAAAAAAAAATAAAAAAAAATTCAAATGTCAAATAACTTAGATGCCCCCAAATTAATGAAATGGACAATAAATAGAATAAATTATTATAAAACATTGTACATTAATCTACACTATTTATCTAGACACTTAGCATCAGTCAGTCAAGTATTATAATATGATATGATAATTTAGCATTATGATGATGATAGAACTTTAGTAATTAGAATAACCAAGTATGAATGCATATTTGTCATGTTGACTGAACTTAGGACTGATGGTGGTGCTTAAGATAGTGTGTCATTTAGTGTTTCTATAAAAAATAAATAAATAAATAAAGGGGGGGGGGGGGGATAGATAAAACTACTACGAATTCTACTACTACTAATAATAATAATATAAAACGCACTAAGGATTAATGAGCTGCTGGGTTCATGAATATTAATCACATTGTTTGCGTTCGCTCAAATTGATTTGCTGAAATCAAAATAGGGACGATAATAGGTGAGCGCCAGCCAATGAGATTGTCGTTTGCACATTAGTTCCGCCCACTACCAGAGAACCCGACAGTTCTTAAAAGCTGAAGAATTCCAAAGGAACTCCGTTATTTTGACAGGAAAATACAACAAAGAATATCGTTTACATGTAGCGTGTCAATTCTGCATGTTATGAAAGACTCTCTTGCTCTGTATCTTTCTTTGTACGTGTGAGACAAACCGACGGCGAGTCGTGCGCCTTCACACTAGTTTACGGTACGTCAAATACAGCTACACTGCGCATCCATTCAGATGAACTGAAAAAAAATTCTAATAATTTTATAATAAATTATAGTAACACCGCATTTTATTGTCAGTAAAGGTAACGGCATTGTAACTGGGGAAACAGTAATTTGTTTGATTACTCGTTACTGAAAAAAATAACGCCGTTAGTAACGCCGTTTATTTATAACGCCTTTATTCCCATCACTATTGCTAACCTGGCCAACAAATGCAGAGAAGGCCTTGGTGCTGTCTCTTCCTGCAGCTGCTGAGTGGTACAGGTTGACCCATTCTCTCAGCAGGTACTCTGCCTTCTCTCTAAGGCCTGGTGGGTCATCGTACTCAGAGGCTTGAGAAATCCCAGAGTGCATCATGAAGTTCGGCCCACCATGATGACGATCGATCATGGCCTCGTAGTTGGAGCGGACAACATCCATCAGCTGGGGCAAACTAGGGGTTCCACAGAAGTAATTCCAGTTTACTTACGTTTTCCGTAACCAATCGGACAATCAACTGCAGGACCAGCAACATAAGCAGTTGTCTTACCCTTCAGGAGCATTGGCTCTGGAGTGGGCATTGGTCCTCATCAGCGTCTCAATGGTGTGGAAGAGATCTGCTTCAGTGATGTGACTCACGCTACGTTCGTCAACCAGTAGGAGCTTCACCAGCTGCATGGCGAATGCCACGGCCATGTAATTGAGCCCGTTCTCCATGGACTAAATATAAAAAATACATGCGTGTAAGAATCTACTTATTTACAACAGTTTTGTTTTAAGTCCTAGAGATACTCTCCTCACCTGAGCCAGGTGTAAGTCATACTGCTGCATGTTGACCAGGTGGTTTCTGATGAGGAGCTCTACGGCCTCAACATTGTACTTGTATTCATCTCTGCACTCAATCAGGCATCTGCAGGGGGTGTAGAAGAAAAATTTAGGACCTTCAAGACCCATCTATGATGGTAACAAATAAGTTTACACCGCAGTTGTAGTACTGGCCTGGTGATTTGTTTGTTGCACCACTGTGGGCCGTAGGCACGACCGTCCTGTAGGGCTTTCAGCACCAGCAGGTGGCACTCCCTGTAGCTCAGTAAAAGATCAGGATCAGCACCACTGGTGGCATCCAGCAGACCCTCGACAGCCTGAGAGTAAGCAAGCATAAGATTTGTTATTTAAGCTGAGATCGTATTGCAGGGATGTCCAGTCTTACACATGTAAGGCCAATGACCCTGCAGAGTTTAGCTTGAAAACATTTGCTTGGACATTTCTGGTGATCCTGAAGACCAAAAGGTGTTAGGATTGAAGCTAAGCTCTGCAGAACAGTGGCCCTCCAGGAGCAGGATTGGACAACACTGCCATAAATTGTAGTCAAGTTTTTCTCCCAGAATCTCTCTAACCTTCTGCAAAAGGCCCAGGGCAGCGATGCCATCACGGGAGTTTCTAGCCATGACAACGGCCTCCAGAAGGCTGCGTATGGCCTGGGTCTGTGGGTTCATGGCCAGGGCAGGTGGAATTGCATGCAGGTGCTGCTCCAGGTCTGAAATGCACTTATCATAGATGTGAGCCACATCATCTGTAGGCCATGCCTGTTGCTGCAATGCAGAAAAGAGAACCTTTGAGCTATTTAACCAATGTGACAACCAAATACAACCACTTCAAGGATGGGGTCTGTACCTTCATTGGTTGGGCAAGGAAACCAGTGGGCTGAGACAGGTCATTACTGGGTAGGAAGCCTGGAACATTACGGGCGAACTCCTCATAAACAGCCAGCTGTTTAGGATCCACTCCACCGACCTGGAAAAGAGAAGCAAGTCAGAATTGAACATTGTCGTACAGAACAGTAAACCACTGACCCAATGAGAAGTTTACAAAGAACTCACCTTCAGTCTGATCTGCTCTGGCATGCGCTCAGCCTGATAGGTGAGCACCATGGGGTCACAGTAGCGACGGCCTTCTTGGCGAGCGTGCTTCCTTAGCTCGAATTCCTGCAAGACAGAGAAATTGTCCAAATCAGACTATGATGTTACATGACCACACTACAGGTGACAAGCAGCTGTTCCTCAACTGCTGTAGCAATTATAACAGTGTGTAGGGACTCACAGTTGCCAGTCTCTTGTCCATCTCCGGTCCAGCTTTCTCCACTGCTGTCTTCTGGATAAAGCAACAAGCAAGCTCACAGTTGTCCTGTGCAATGCGAGCAGCCGCCTCTTCCATCATCTCTCTCTGCTGGGGTGTGGGAGCCTGAAATGGACATGCTCAGCGAGTCAGAAAATGCTGAAAATGAACTGATTTTGTGTCAGGATTGACTTGAAAATTTCCCTACCCTAAGAGCTGCAGCAAAGCTGTTCTTCAGGTTGGTGGCGATGCTCATGAGCAGAGGCTCCCTGCAGGTGATCATGGCCATGCCGGCGGTCAGGTTACGCATCATGTGGTGGGCGGCCACACGCATGTGAGACTCCTCAGAGTCTAGTGCGAAGTCCTTCCTGACTATCTGCTCACAGGTGGTCATGGCGATCTTGATGGATCGGTCCACCACTGGGTGAACCAGTTCCTGTACAGCACGCTCAATTGCGGGTCTCACACACTGCTTCAGCTGAGGGTGGGCCTGTAGTAATGGGATCTACACAAAAAGCGAGGAAGAAAATTTTAATATTTGAAAATAAAAATTTAAAATTTAAAAGTTGTCTTGATAGAGTGTGAGACTAACGTTAACATTGATGTTGATGTGTGGGGCCAGGCCAGCCAGGGCATACACATTGATGTCATGGTAGCTGAACTGTGGTGTGGGTGGTCCAGTAGTCGTACAGGTCGTGGTGGTGGCCGGAGTTGACGGAGCAGCTGTAAATGGAACAGAATCTACTCCTGGTTAAACAGGAAAAGGTATACTATGGAAAAAAGCATGCACCTTACAAAGTGCCTGTTGTAGTGTTATACCTGTTGTAACTATAGGCAGCATCTCCTCAGGAGGCTTGGTCTCTTTCTTTGGTGCAGAGAGCTGTTCTTCCAAGTTCTTCAGCTTCTCTTTGTCTCTCAGTAGGTTTCCTGGTTTTAGCTCACTGATGTCCAAAGACAGATTCTTGCAGAGTACCTCAATCTCAAACTTGAGGTTAAGCTGTGAAGAGAGAATTGTGGGACTGAGTGAAAACTACTTCCACTGGAAGCTTATGTACCATAAGTTTAGCGTCAATGAAAGCATCTGACCTTTAAGTCATGTTCCTGGTGGAGCTCAGCCAGTACATTCATGATACCCATGGTCCAAGGGTTCTGCGGTCTGAAGATCTACAAAACAGGGCAACAATTGTTAAAAGAGGTTACGTCCTGATATTTGCAAAATTGGCCCACACTCAACACCTGACAGGAAAATTGGGAGAGAAAATTGCATGATTATTACCACACTCCGTAGACTTGATTCCAAGACTTTGGCCACAAAGGGGACGACATACAGTAACTCCTGTTGGCCTTTCACATAAGCCTCCAGCAAGAGAGATTTCAGCTCCAGGTCCTATAAGAGCAAAACATTAATGCAGTCCCACAGCAGGTATAATAACGAATTGGATCCTTCTATAAATGTTTCAAGCTCAGGCGATGGATAATAAAAATGAACTCACTGTGTACAGGATGGGTTTGTTTTTAGCTAGGGTGATCATTCCAAGCCAGTGACCCAAATTCTTCAGCAGGGATCGATCTGAGAAGTTAGCAGCTGCCTTATCAGAGGTAAGAAGGACCTGAAAAACAAAATGGGACAACATTAAGTCATCATTTTGTAGGCATACCTAGGTTTTATGACTTTAATCATGTTATATTTCATGAAAATTACCTTGATGTTTCTGTAAGTCTCACTGAGAACCATCTTGACAAACTCTGGGTTTTTCAGTGTGTCCAGGAAGTTAGAATACAGGCTGTGGAAGTTGGGCTCAATGCTGACACGCTTCATAACCAGGTACTGAGAGACCCAGGGCATGAATTCTTCTTTCACAGTCTCTTTCAGCTCCTCCACCTTCAAAAACACAGCAAAAGATGATTTAGGAGGTCAAAGCACAAACTTATGATATATAAAACTTAAAGATACAGATTGTAAGAACAAACACCTTTTGGGACATGTTTGATTGGGACAAGTTGTTGAAGATGAATGCAATCTTCTCCTGAACATTCTCTGGGGGCTCAACAATCCTTTCAGTTTGGTCTGTGGCCACCAACAAGGTGTCAATGTTTGTGGTGTTGATTGAAGGCTGTGAAAGAATTTAAAACATCAAATACCACAGAGATAAGTCCATCTTGGACCAATAATACATTTCAGAAAATGACATTAATGGAATAGTAATTGTGTGCACTCACTGGCACGTCCTTCTTCGGTCCAACAGCTGTAGGTCTTGTGATGGTGGTGGTTTTGGCAGCGGTTGTGGTTGTGGTGGCTGTGGTCACTAAGGTGCTGGCCTGGCCAGGTTGAGGGGCTTTGGGGGTCTGAGACTGAGCTTGAGCCTGGGCTAAAGCCAGGCTACCTGGGGTGGTAATGGAGCCTTGCATCTTCACAGGAGGGTCTCTGGACTGCTGGCCATACTCTATATACTATTCACAGAAAATGGACAACATACAACAGCAGACTTATTCAGCTGAAAGTTTAACCAACTAGTGCAGAGTGAGATATTACAGGAAACGCTGTGGGCATGACAAAAATAAAATGAAAAACTAGGTTACCTCTTGTAAATGGTGCGGAAACTGCAGGAAATGGGCTATTGACGCCAAGTGCTGACAGTACTGGGGATAGTCCTTCAGTCTGAGGAAGAGAGCGGTTCAGATTTAATACAATTCAACATATCAAGGTGCAAATTAAATCTGGTGTGGTGGCTGGGAAGCCAAGACAAACTACTGACAGTACCTATTTTTAAATCTATCTAGTGCAGCGATTCCAAAGTAATACATCTTTGATCCGAAAGGTTTGCGTAAGGCTTCCAGGACATATCGTAAGGCCAAGCCCAGCGCCATGTACGTGACCAGGCCTTTCTCAATGATCCCCCCAAAGAGGCAAGCGGTGATGTGTAGCTCTTTGTCTGGATACTGAGGGAAGAATCGGTACTCCTCAAACAGATTCCTCAGCATGCAGTTAAAAACTTCCCGTTCCCGCTTGATGTTCGAGTCCTTAAATCTCTGCAGCATTTCCAGCACCTACATTGATAGAATCATTATGAATTCGAAAGCTGTACCTGAGAAATTAGCACTGAGGAATTAATAATGAGCAAAAGCACCATTCTACTCAGTTACTTCTGCCGAACTCACCTCATCCACAGACATTGTGGGGTGCGGCGGATGGTTGTAGATGCGCTGGAAGTAGCTGTTTGCCTCATCGTCTATCTCCTTACTAAAGTGCTGGTTTGCCTCGGGCCACACCTGAGAGAGGTCAGCTGTAGCAAAGGAAAAACTTGTTACACCACTTTATGAATTAAAAAAAAACAAAAAAAAAAAAAACACTTAATTTGAAGAAAGACTGACTAAAGCGCAAATTCAGAGAAAAACTAAATAGAAGTTCCAGGCAAACAGTTTGTTTTCCTTCATAAGTCTGATGGAAGAAAATAATATTTACACACGGATCCAAGCTGGTTGCCAAGAACATCTAGCAGTAATGTAGACTGACCTGTATTTCCTCTCAGGTTCTAATGACATTTTTGGCCCAGAGATAAAAGTTACACGGAGATAAGACTCTGAAATGTGTCAAAAGGACTTTTGTAAGGCTCTGAAGTGCCAGTTTTGAGAGGAAATACAGCTTGAGGCACCTGGCACTCTCTCAGCCACACCACCACTTACAGGCCTTCATCTTACTCTGCTGGAAGGTGGGCGGGTTCAGCCCCGGTGTGCTCATCTTCCTAGTGCCGAAGGGGTCGCTGCTGACGGCGGGCATGCCCAAACCTGAGCCAATACCGGTCAAGCTTGTGCTCAGAGGACCTACAGAAGCAATTCAAGAAATGCATTTGTAATTAAATAAACTGGAAAAACAGTAGTACAACCTTACTAGGTTCTAGACCGGAGTTTTATAACTCCATTGAAGTCTCATGGTACCTTGGAGCTGAGAAGAGAGGGGGTTGATTCCTGGGAAAGCTGAACTGGGGTTCGGGTTGGGCAGGTTTGAGAAGGCTTTGGCTGGGGACTGGGGGTTACTGAAGGCAGAGCCCTGCAGGCTGGGGAATCCTTGCATGCTCGGGGTGTGAGAGGTGGACGAGACACCTAGACTCAAAGAGCCCATAGCAGAAAGAGGGTCCATCTGGAATAGAAAAAGACATTTGAGTACAACTCCATCAAAATACAGTTCAGCCAAGCTTGACACTGATAGCCTTTTTCATTCAGTAGATAATGCCACAGTTACCTGCACAGGTGAAATAGCATCTAAGCTGCTGGTGCTGGGAGCTCGTCCCTTTGGCAAGACTCCTGGTGGCGGCTGCCTGGCCTTGTTCATCACATTGCTACAGTTGGCCACCATGGTCAAGATTGTCTCTGACAGCTCTTGAGACACACTCCTGCACAAAAGAAGCCAATAAAACCAAGTGTTTAACTTCAACCCAAGCTTTTCCTTAAAATGCTTAAAAACATGCGCAAGGGCTGTATATACGCACCCAGCACAAGACTGCAGACATGCAAGCATGGTAGCCAATGTTTCAGGAGGAAGTTGAGCACTTTTCGGCTGGTCTTTCTCTGGGGCCAAACCACCCATGATAGAGGGACAACGTCTCTTCAGGAATGTGACACACGCCTGGATGAACGGCTCCTAATCAACAAACACGACATGTCAGTCTTCATGTGCATTGACTTAGAATTCAAAATATCATATCGTTCATAAGTCTGGGGTTAGTATGTTTACTTTTTTTTTTTTCAGTAAGGACACATTGAACATTAAAAGTAACACTTATAATTTCACACATTTCTATTTCAAAAGATGCTGTTCTTTTGAACTTTGTTCAATGTAAAATCTTGGAAACTAAAGTATAAGCAGCACAACTGTTTTCAACGTTGATCTGTTTGAGCAGCAAATCAGCATATTAGAATGATTTCTGAAGGATCATGTGACACTGAAGACTGGAGAAATGCCTGATGAAAATTCAGCTTTGCAAAAAAAGAAATTCAAAAGCTTAAAAAAAACAAAACAAAAAAAGACCCCAAACTTTTGAACAGTAGTGTCAAACTGAAAGCTCACTTACCCCGTGCTCTCGAATTTTGTCAGTGAGCCATTTGTCAAGTTTGAGGTATTCACGGCGAGAGGCAAGTGCAGCAAGGTCAATAACAAAGGCAAATGGAGTACCATTCAGCAGCATCGATAGAGACTGAAATGCACAAAAACAAGAGCATTCAAAATGTTAAAGTACCACTTTTTTAATATAAAAACTTGTTCTTAGTCTCCAACCCTATTAATCTACTCCTCATGACAGCAGGGGCAGGAGATCAGTACCTTCAAGTCCTGAGCCACATCCAGGATGCGGGATAGCTTGGCCTGGTCGTATTGCTCTCCTCTCATGTACCACTCAGCCATAGAGTGCATGATCAGCTGGCGAATGGAGGGGGACTGCCCCTGCAAACATAACCCAGGCACATTAATACACAGTGACAGCAGAACAGAACTTTGCGCCTCTTCAAACTGATGTTAAATCCACCCACCTGTCCATGCCAGGCATAGTGCAAGATGATGGCAGAGTTGGGGTGGTTGCCCAGGAAGATGGGCATGAGGGTGGAGATGAGCTCATGACGCAGGGTGTGCCAGGAGGTGCTGATCTGCAGAAGTGCCAGCACTAGCATGTCCGGGCAGTGCTTGATGGGGAAGCTGAAGAGCTGCTTCACCTGTTCATAATGCCCGACTTCAGAGAGGCGCAAGAGGCTCTCCACTAGGTCCAAGCTTTTCCTGTTGAACAAAGCGAAAGGAGAAGATATAAAACATACTGAACACAATTTTTAGAAAAACTAGATGGTCTTAAATTGGTCAAGACTTACCATGTGGCTATTTCTCTGTTGTCATCCTCAGGTGGGGCCTTCAGGATGTCAATGGCAACAGTATGACAGGGGTAGTCAGCAAAGCAGAAGACTTCTGGACTCATCAGCGAGTGCTGAATGAATGACAGCTGGAGAACGCAAAAGAGCAGGACTTCAATATGCTACTTTATTTCCAATGCAAGTTCTAGACAGATTAGTTTAATCTGAATTGGCGACACTTCAAACTAAGACTTTTTTCTACCTGTCCTTCTGCATGCTTCCATGGTCTATAGATGAGATCCACTGGGAACACCTCCATTCCTAGACCCCTCTGGATCCCATAGACCACTATCTGAAGCCCCTTACTGTCCCGGATCAGGAAGCCTGGGTGATCCAGCTCATAGGTCACCTCTTTGAAATTCAGATTGGGGTTCTGAGAACAACAAGCACAGTTAAGCAAATTAAGCTCTGGCCTGCTAACTAACGTTTGATCTTGTAATGCATCTAAAACAAACACAGCCTTACCACTTCTTTGACCACATCAATTAGAACTTCAACATTCCAGGTGTGGGCCTGAGAGCTGTCACTCTTGTCCTTCCCATCACTCCAGATCCCACCGCCCACTGGATTTGAGATGGACTACAGATAAAAAGAAAAACTAGTTATTCAAACCTGTTCAGACTCCCTATCTGATCCTTTAACTCAAACTTTGTTACATTAGAATTCCAGAAGAACCAAAACCAGGCCCAGACAAACTCTTTTAATAGTTATAGTTAACAACAACATACCTGTAGGCCGATGCCATCAGACAGCCCAGAGTGAGTGCGGGCCATCATGCCCAGCACTCTGGCCACCTGACTGGCAGTCACCTCTCGCACCCCATACTGCAGGATTATGTTCCTGCACTCTTCAAGACTGGGGAAACGCACAAATTGATAAATACATGGGAATCCCTTTAAATGAACAGCATCAATAGTACACTTTCAGGTTATATTCAGCTAAAACTGTCATTTACATTTTTCCCCATATAAATCAAAAGAATTTCTTTTCTACTGCCCACATTCATGCCAACAAGGAACAGCATACAGGTTTGAAATAACATGAAGATGTGTAAATGACAAATTGAATTTTTGGGTGCTTTTTCCCCATTTAAGCTGTTAATACCTCGCACAAAAGCCATAGCCAACTTCTTGCATGAAGTCAGCAAGTGAACTCTCCATCATGGTCTT